>JAVJIF010005539.1:0-214307 GCA_038442645.1 Agave tequilana
ATTGGTCCGAACGATGTCTAAACTGTGTGACATTTACAAAAGACAAGGGACAGACGAGCTGAAGACCAGTTTCCACCCACCTCCAAGGGACAAGGAAGCAGCTCGGACCCCACTGATCCAGCAAGCAGAACAGTGAACCCGGATTGTTTCTAAACAGACCTCAGCAGGTCTAAAATGCTAGCATTTAGCATTACATTAGCCCAAGGAGATAGCCTCGTTTGAGAGGCTAGCATCATCCAACTTCGCCAGGAAGCTAATTGACAGCTTCGCCCGAAAAGCCTCTTTTCAGGACCTCGCCAAGAGTTGCCTCTAGCTCCGCTGTGAGTTCAAAGCGGGCATCGCCGTTATTGGTCTACTATGGTCAACCTTTGACCAATCAAATCTCCTGAATGAGATCGGATCCAATCTGATCAAATCCAATTAGGATTCAAATATGGCAGGTGATTGCCGCTATCTCTGGACTCTCTTGAAACGAGTAAGAGGATCAAGGAGAATCTCCCAACAATATGGAAAGGATCAAAACAGATCAACCGACCTGCCAATTCTAGCTCCGCAGAAGCTATCCTAGCCTCGCAGCAAGGCTACTTTTCAGATTCAAACAGATTAGGTTCAATCTGTTTCCTATCTTCAAGGGGACGATTATACCCTTGCTCTCCCTATAAATAGCCTGTCAGGGGCACAAGGGAGGAGGATCGCAGGGGGGAGATCGAGGAGGATCATCGATTGATCATCGGCGAGATTGCGTCTTCTCAAAGATCGGGCTTCTTCATACGCACCGTGCGCTCTCTAATTCAGAGACCTTTCAAGAGAAATACTTCTCCTTTCAGGGTGTGATACCCTAACACCTCTTTTCCTCAAGGAATCTCCGGAACCAGGCGAGAAGGAATTCCTCACAGAAGGGGCGGTTTGAGAAGTAGCAAGAGGGTTCTACCAACCTTCTATTCTCTGATTCCCGGAACCAGGCGAGAAGGGAATCTCATCGCTCGCATCGTCAAAGGGACAAAGTTGGTCGCGCGCTGACCAGACTCCTATCGGCACACTTCTCCAGAATCTCTGAGGAGATCTACTTGTAATCTTTTTAAGAATACTTGTAATTTAGCTCCTCAACTTTTTATTGTAAGTTTTTCCCTTTGCAAACATAATGAAAATAAGATGGCGACTCCGCTGGGGAAGGTATTTCCTCTGCTGAGAATCAAGTGTCGCAATGCGACGAACAGACCTTCGGGTCTATCTCTGAATTCAGAAAAGCCGGTGCAGCCAGATCTTCTCTGGCTAAATCTTCAAGCAAAGTCTCTGCGGAGACGGAAAAGGTTCTCTACAAACCTGCCACAGTTCTCTGGCGCAACAAGGAAACATGCCCTCAGCCCAGATCCTGCACTTTTGAGAACCTGGTTATCCAGGTCGATCAAGGAAGATTTGAAGAAGTCCTCTCTGGGGGGTGGCCTGATGCTTCGAGCACGGAAGCACAGGAAGGTCTTCATGGCCAAGGTTTCAAATCAGAAACCAGAGGTAGAATCTTGCCAGCACCCCACAGCCCCGCCTGTGGCTATTCAGGTTCCCTGCGAACCTAGGCGCCCCCTGTTAAGGCTGATATGGAAGCCTAAACAGGAGTCTTCAACCAAAGCTCCGGTGTAGTCATGCCGAGACTGCGCCTCTCCCGCGAAGAAAAGGGTAAGATGCCCGTCTGCCCTGACGATGCTGCCAGCCATGAAATCACGACGGCAATCATACCGTCACCTGAATCAAGGGCAGCAAAGCCTCCTGTCAGCCTCGCTTTCACAAGCGAAGCTATTGTACCACAACGAATTCACTGGGTTCGCGGCCGCAAGGCTAAGACCGCAGTGTTATCTGAGGTTGATCCCTTCGCAGCAGAAGAGCGGGCAAAGCACCACCGCGTGCTCCGCTCCCCAATTCATCAAGCACTAAGCTCGCACCTGTCGGCGAAGCTAGCACAAAGTACTATTCAGTACTAATCCCTTCTGCAGGGATAAGAAGAATGGAGCATCATCCCTTGTACGCTCCAGAAAGGCCTCTCCACGGCGTTGTTCAGGCTCTGTCGAGCCTAACCTACGACAATTCTTGACAAACAAGCGGGAATTGGAGTCTCCACAAACCACTTCCCCTTGTTGTCAAAGAGGATGCCGACTTGTGACAATCCACTCAGCCCGCTGTCGGCAATATCCAATCAAGGCTGCATCTCCGCACCATCAATCGGTGTTTGACCGGTTGTCCGCACATGCCATAAAGAAGCATCATGAAAGGAGCGCTTCGCGAGGCCCAGCCTTCGCGTCCGTCAACATGACCGGAAGAGGACGAGAGCGACACAGGGAAGGTCATACATCTGATGATACCCCTTTCAGCTCCCCAGATCCAGATTATAGCCGGGCTTGGGTGAAGTCTTGGTGCAAGAAGAAGGTGTTTTCCGAACACCAGATCCAGGGTGGCAATACCCTATAATTATGAACAGCCTTCCTCCTCGACGGACCCAACCATGCCACAGCCCGGCGGTCACCCCAATCATCCGAAGGAGAAGATGAAGACAGCGGGTATGCCTCGTCAGCGACGGTCAGTTCAGTGCGAACCGACAAAGCATCGGTCACATGGCCGATAACGCTAACGATGACCTTCGTCGGCGTTTGGAAGCTCAAGAGCAAACCTCCAGGACCCAGCAGGAAGCCCTGGACAATATTCAACAGATGCTTGCCCAACTCCTCAGCAATCGGGGCGGCAATGAACCGGAAGCCACCACGATGAGGAGGAACACTTTAGCAATGATCCGAAATCCAAGGGAGGTTCTTCCCTAGATGCTGAAGTCCTTAAGGGTCTCCAGGCTCAGATTGCATCCCTAGCTCAGAGGGATGAATTAAAGAAAGTGGGGACAGTCCGTCCTTATCCACTAGAGTGGGATTCGGTGCCATACCCACCGAAGTTCAAGCCACCAACGTTGCACACCTATGATGGAAAGAGCTCGCCAAATCAGCACACTACTATTTCCGGTCTCAGACTGGTAATGTTATAAGCAATGACACCATCATGGCTAGGCTTTTCATTGGCACCTTAAAGGGGGTGGCATTTGACTGGTTTCGCAGTCTTCCCCGGGCTCTATCAACTCCTGGATCGACCTGGAAACTCGGTTCCTTTCTCGTTTCTATGAGGACGATACCGAAGTGACCATGGACAAACTCCTCTCCACTGTGCAAAGGAAGGGCGAATCTGTCCGTGACTACATTGAACGGTTCAGAAACTTATCCTTGATGTGCCCAGCTGGGATGCCATTACCCATGCTCTTACAGACATGCAGACACAACTTCTTAGACCAAGTAGAAGTTTGCATGGGGCTGTCAAGGCCCACACTTGGAAGGAACTGGTCGAACAAGCTGAGATAGCCGAGAAGTCGGCTAAGAAGTTCGAGCCATCCGCCCCTAGAAGCAAATGGGGCGCGAACAACAAAGGGCGCAGCGATCTCCCGCAGTCTTCCCAAGCTAAAGGGAAGGAAATTATGTCCGTCGAGCTGACCGGGGACATGCAGTCAAAGGCCAAGAAGAGCAGCTTCAACAGCCAGGAGTCTAAGTTCCCTCCAAAGCAGTACTCCTTCAGAGATGATCAGGTGGTCACGATATTCCATCTGCTCCACAAAGGATAAGATGAAGCTACCAGATGCTCGCGTCCTAATGAGATAGGGCGCACAAATGACCTCAATACTGTCTTTATCATAGGATGGTCCATCATCCTACTGACAAGTGCTATGTCCTCAAGGACAGGATACAAGCCCTAATTGATGCCGGCGTCCTCACACTGAAGACGGAACAGAAGAAAGTCACTGCCAATATGGTGACCCTTGAATTCGGCACAGCCCAAAAGGTCATGGTTCCTGACGGGACTTATCTAGCCCCCACACCGCGGTTGGAAGTCAAGCATTCTTCAGCCATAGCTAAAGATGACAAGGGTCTCGTCCCCTTGACATTGGAGACAAGGGAAGAAGTTATGTGGATACACCCTGACCTCGTCCAAGACATACAGCGGACGTCGAAGGACTCCAGCAAAAAAGGGCAAGTCCTGCAATGTCATCTCTGTCCTACCAGATGATGATGACAACCTTACTTCGGCTTCCTCAGTGATTCAGAAGGAGAAAAGCGTGCTTGCACAGCGCAGGCAGATGCGCCTCAACAGATGGGCCCCGGTCTGGAAAACCATACTTAAGGCAGTATGACAAGTCTACTGACGAGATACAACAGCAAACGACGTCAGTACCAATGCCAACATCGCTCCAGTCCTGACCAAAGGGAAGGAGAAGCCTAAGGAAGTGCGATTCGACCATGTGTTGAAGAAACCGCCAGGCCAAGGGTTAGCCACGCCCTTCCGCTTTGATATATTGGCTCACTTAGCCAATATCCCGGCTCGTATCACAATACACGAGCTTCTTCGTCTCTCCAAGGAGACAAAAGAGGCACTCAGAGATGCGCTGGCCAACTCGGAGTCCTTTTTGACATGCATGCCCGAGGTTCCTGGCGATGAGATACGGCCTTCCTGCTCAGAGTGCCATCACGCACAGTCAAAGGTGCCTGCTATCACCTTCACGGCGGAAGATATGCTTCTCAAGGACAACAAGCACGACCGACCTCTGTACTACACCGGATATATCGGTTCAACATGCATTGAAAGAGTACAAGTTGATCCGGGGTCTGCACTCAGCATCATCCCCAAAGGCTCCTCTATTTCCTCGGCATACCATTGTACAGGTTGTCCGCAACCACCACTACAATATATGGTTTCAACGCCGGGAGCAGCCATCCGCTTGGAAAGATTCGGCTCCGCTGCAGAATCGGAAGCTTGAAGTCAGAAGTGACGTGCTATGTCATTGATGCTGACACATCATATAACTTGCTGCTAGGAAGACCCTGGATCCATGCCAACTGGATCGTTCCTTCCACTCTCCACCAATGCTTCAAATATGTTGAAGATGATGCGACAGTACGAACTGTCTTCGCTGAAAAGCAACCCTTCAAGGGGTGGAAAACTACTTCACCGACGCCCTCCTGTATCAAGAGGCCGACGGAACGCCTGCAGAGCCATTGCCAGACGATGATGAAAGTGGCAATGAGGCGGATTCAGAATCCAAACAGGCATGCCAGCCATTTCGATTGGCGAACCAATTACAGCATGTTTCTCAATGACCCCCAATGTAATATCCCTTCTGATGAAGAGGGTGAATGGGTAATTAATGATAGTATCTCTTTTGGTTACCCTGCGAGTATTGGGTCAATTAAATCCATCATAGAAGGCTCTCTGCACATGCCCATACATGAGCCAAGTTCGGCTACTACATCTGTGGAGGTTATAAAAGGGGCCACGCTGGTAATCCCTCCATCCAAACAAGGTCAGTTGCCGATAATCTTCGGTAGAACCCAGCCACGGGGACCTGCAGCTACAGAGTCAAGCTCAGACTTAGAAGCCCCACAGTTCTTCCATTATGCGCAACCGGCACGCCATATTATGGAGAAGATGAGATATGACTTAAAGCAGGCAGGCGGCCTAAACTTCGGAAAAGGAAGACGCAGCCTGATGCATAACTCTGTCCCAAGAGGGAAACCTGCAAATTACTATGATAGTACATGCAGGGGGTTGGGTTATGTTACACCCACATCATCAGTAACGGTTCAAGTCAAAGACGACGAACCAATTCCATCACAGTCGGACTCATCTGCCGAGTGGGACTCTGACATCAACATAGGAGGGATGTTCAACGGCCTCACTGTGAATATGACTTCAGGCAGTCAATTGGAACCTGTGGAAGCTGCTGATGAGGAGCTTTGGGCCCAGCAATTAAGTCTCCAATGGGAAAAGCGTTTCGAGCTGCATGAGCCACCTACCGAAGACAAGGTGATCCAGGTCAACTTGGGTAGTCAAGATCACCCCAAGCCTATTTTCATAAGTGAAAGCTTATCACTTATCGAAAAGGAAGAATTGATAATACTCATAAAAGAGTATATAGATGTCTTCGCCTGGAGCTATGAAGACATGCCCGGACTTGATCCACAGGTCGCTATGCACCATCTAAACATCAAGCCCGATGTTAAGCCAGTCAAGCAGCAACAACGTCGGTTTCGCCCAAACATCATGGAGGCTATTGAAGCTGAAGTCCACAAGCTCATTGCATGCGGCTTCATCCGAGAGGAACAACATCCAGATTGGGTGGCTAACATCGTCCCCGTCCTAAAAAAGAACGGAAAATACGAATCTGCATCGATTACCGTGATCTCAATACGGCCTGTCCCAAAGATGAATTCCCACTGCCGATCACTGATGTCATGATCGACAACACATGCGGGTTCGAAAGGATGTCTTTCATGGACGGCTTCTCAGGGTACAACCAGATCAAGATGTATCCTGATGACGAGAAGCATACTTCTTTCCGAACACCATTGGGGGTATACTGCTACACTGTAATGCCCTTCAGACTGAAGAACGCCGGAGCAACCTACCAGCGGGCGATGAGCATGATCTTCCGCGACCATCTCCGAAAGACGGTGGAATGCTATGTTGACGACATTGCCGTCAAAAGCCGCAGCAAAGATGAACATCTTCGCGATCTGAGAACGATGTTCGATATAATGCGGGCTCATCAGTTGAAAATGAACCCGACAAAATCCTTCTTGGGAGCGTCTAGTGGCAAGTTCCTTGGGTTTATTGTCACATCAAAAGGAATTCATCTTGACCCAGACAAAATCAAAGCCATCCAGGACATGCATCCACCAAGGAATCTCAAAGAGCTCCGAGGCTTGCAAGGCAGATTAGCCTACATCAGAAGATTCATAGCAAATCTTTCGGGCCGCTGCCAACCGTTCACCCGTCTCATGAAAAAGGGTACTGCCTTCATATGGGATCAAGCTTGTCAAGAAGCTTATGAAGACATTAAGAGGTATCTCACAAAACCGCCGGTCTTAGTGGCCCCTACATCAGGGAAACCATTCTTGCTTTATGTAAAAGCTCTGGACTATTCCCTCGGCGCCCTCCTCGCTCAGAAGGACGACAATGGCCATGAGCAGGCCATTTATTATCTGAGCAGGACTCTCATAGGAGCGGAATCTCGCTACAATCCTGTTGAGAAAGAGTGTTTTAGCTCTCGTCTTCGCTGTCCAGAAGACACGACATTATTTGGTTGGCCAAACCATACATGTCATCTCCAGGGTGAACCCTTTACGTCTTCTCATGACGAAGCCAGGGTCGCTGAATTCAAGGTTGGCTAAATGGGCACTTCTGTTGTCTCAATACGACATGACCTTTACTCCTCAGAAAGCGTTAAAGGCCAGGCCCTTGCAGAGTTCTTAGCTGCTCATCCAGTTTCAGAACATTCAAAACTTCACGAAGACATCCCTGATGAAGTCTTCGAGTCTAATGCAACCTCAGTAGAGGAAGTGTGGCAGATGTTCTTCGACGGAGCATCGCGGATGGGCCCCAAAGGGAAGATTATTGCCGGAGTGGGGGTTGTGTTCATCTCCCCACAGGATCATATCCTTCCCAGAGCATTCTCCTTGACAGAATCATGCTCTAATAATGTAGCAGAATACAATGCTCTGCTCATCGGTCTCCAGCTCGCCCAGGGAATGGGGTACACTACCTCGAAGCTTACGGCGATTCAAAGCTGGTCATCAGTCAAGTCAAAGGCGAATATGAGGTCCGCCATGAGGACTTGGTGCCTTATTATCATACAGCCATCGAATTGGCTAGCTTATTTGAAGGCTTCTACATCAGGCATGTGTCCCGATCTCAAAATACCAAGGCGGATGCTCTCGCTGCATTAGCGACGATGCTAGCCTTACCGGCCGACACCGAGTATCACCTCACAGTCGCAACCCGGCATCTCGTATACTCCAAGCATATGCTAAGGATCCAAGAGGTCCATAATATCTCCGCGGATCTTGAGCCGAGGGATTGGCGCTTCCCTCTTATTGACTACGCTCTGCACGGTCTGCTTCCAGACAATCCCAAAGAAGCGGCGTCCATCAGACGAAGGTCGCTCCGTTTCTACTATGATCCCACTTGAAGACACTCTACCGTCGTTCATATGATGGTATCCTCCTCCGTTGTCTTTCCCATTCAGAGGCACAGGAAGCGCTCCAAGAAGCGCACGACGCACTTGTGGAGCTCATCAGCCGGGTCAAAGCTTAAAGACAGGTTGCATAGGCTGGGATATTATTGGCCAACTATGATAGCCGATGCCACCCAATATGCACGAAGGTGTAAGGCGTGCCAGGTCCATGCAGACTTCATACACCAACCTTCAGAGTTGCTCCATCCTACTGTTGCTTCATGGCCATTTGAAGCATGGGAATCGATGTCGTAGGGCCAATCAGTCCCTCTTCGGCAAGAGGTCACCGGTTTATCCTGGCAATAACCGATACTTCTCAAAATGGGCAGAGGCCATACCGTTGGCCGAAGTTAAAACCTCTAATCTGGTTAGCTTCATCAAACACCATGTCATCCATCGATTTGGTGTCCCCAGGCGGATCATCCATGACAATGGTCCCCAATTCGTAAGCCAAGGGTTCTATCGGTTCTGCGATAAATACCGAATTCAGAATGTGGCTTCAACCGCCTACAATCCTGCCGCCAATGGCTTGGCAGAGGCATTTAACAAGACGATCATCAAGCTGCTCAAAAAGTTCGTCTCCTCGAATAAGCGAGATTGGGACGAAAAGCTGGGTGAATGTCTCTGGACTTACCGGACCACAGTTCGGACACCGACAGGCAATACGCCTTTTTTCCTGGTATATGGGTGCGAAGCAGTTATCCCATTGGAAATCCAGGTGCCATCATTGCGGGTAGCCTTGACTACTAAGATGACATCAGAAGACAATGATCGCCTGCGTCTTCAAGAGCTTGAAGCCCTAGACGAGAAGCGGCTCCAAGCTCAGCAACACATCGAGCTATATCAGGCTCGGATGTCAAAAGCCTTCAATAAGAAGGTCAAACAGAGAGTCTTCCAGAAAGGAGACCTGGTCTTAGCCGTCAGACGACCGATGATCATGACGCACAAGACCAAAGGCAAATTTCAGCCTAAATGGGAAGGACCATTTGTAATAGAAACAGTCTATTCAAACGGGGCATACCGCCTTATGAATGCAGGTGGCGACCTATTCATGATGCCGATCAATGGCAAATTCTTGAAGAAGTATTATCCTTAATCGAGGATCCTTCTCTCGATCAAGTTAACATTACACCTCTGATCGAGATCCGCGCGTCCGAAATGCGCACAAAGAGAGCCTTTCTCTTCTTCCAAATGAGACCATACGACCATGAATCAACTGGGACCTGGCTGTGCACCAGTTGTCCTAAAAGGCAATCGAGGTTGTGCAGACATCAACCTGATAATCCGACATCCTTAACGATTAAGGATAGAGGAAATGTTGGCTCTAAGCCCAACATGAGTCCTCGATAACTCGTCATGCTGAGGGGAATAGCATGGCTAGCCCAACTCAAACGGTAGTTGGTAAAGGCATATCAAACCCGTTGATAGCTGGGGGTTTGCTAAAAATCCTAAGGGACCTGCTCCCATTTGATTCCCTCTCTAGAATCACCTACCAATTCTCATCCATAGAATGGTAGGACCACATATATTCCGCTGTTATGTTAACACTAAACCTATGACAGCAGTTCCCTCATTCCTCCTCGTGAGAACGAGACCTCCAAAATCACCTACCAATTCTTATCCATAGAATGGTAGGGCCACATATATCCCACTGTTATGTTAACATTAAACCTATAATAGTGGTTCCCTCGTGAAAACGAGACCTCTTCACCTATTTTGAAGCTTGGTGGCTTCTCAACCAGTTATGTCATTGCGACCCCTGAACTGGCAGATAGCCAAGTTTCATCTACCATTGAGCTTAGTGGCGTCTCAATTGGTTATGTCATTGCGACCTCTGAACCAGCAGACAGCTAAGTCTCAATCTTGAGCCCTGTTGACATTTACAAAAGACAGATCTCGATACTTGTTAACATCTACAAAAGACAAGTATCACCTATTTTGAAGCTTGGTGGCTTCTCAACCAGTTATGTCATTGCGACCCCTGAACTGGCAGATAGCCAAGTTTCATCTACCATTGAGCTTAGTGGCGTCTCAATTGGTTATGTCATTGCGACCTCTGAACCAGCAGACAGCTAAGTCTCAATCTTGAGCCCTGTTGACATTTACAAAAGACAGGTCTCGATACTTGTTGACATCTACAAAAGACAAGTATCACCTATTTTGAAGCTTGGTGGCTTCTCAAACCAGTTATGTCATTGCGACCCTGAACTGGCAGATAGCCAAGTTTCATCTACCATTGAGCTTAGTGGCGTCTCAATTGGTTATGTCATTGCGACCTCTGAACCAGCAGACATCTAAGTCTCAATCTTGAGCCCTGTTGACATTTACAAAAGACAGGTCTCGATATTTGTCGACATCTACAAAAGACAAGTATCACCTATTTTGAAGCTTGGTGGCTTCTCAACCAGTATGTCATTGCGACCTCTGAACTGGCAGATAGCCAAGTCTCATCTACTATTGAGCTTAGTGGCGTCTCAATTGGTTACGTCATTGCGACCTATGAACCAGCAGACAGCTAAGTCTCAATCTCGATGCTTGCTGACATTTACAAAAGGCAGTATCTCCCCTTTTAGCCCCGCAAAGGGCTGACCTCGAGACTGGCGACGTCCCATTCGGTTATGTCATTGCGACCTCTGAACCAACAGACAGCCATGCCTCATTATCCAAACAAACAAAGACGACAAAAGAAGAATTTTTATTAAATTCCAAAAGGATGGGTTACATGGAGGAGCCTATAGGCGTACATGGTAAGATCGGATCCGATCTCCGAGCGAAGCCAGCCTCGTCCTCCCGTCATCAGCAGCCTGGGCCAGCGCCTGTGATCTCAGCTCGGCCTCATCGAAGTCCACCGCCTGAGCCAGACGAGCCTCGACCTCCGCCAAAGTCGCCCTCTGTGACGACTTTTGCCGCGCCAGTTCCTCACTCCCGAGCCCTGAGCTGCTCAAGCCGCGCAGACTCTTCATGACGCATCTGTGTAGCCTTGGATAAGAGGAGATTTGCCTTCCGGATCATCTCTTCAGCCCTCTTAACCTTATCTTCGGCATCAAGAACAGCACTGTTGGAAGCGTCAATTGCACTCCCAACCTCTGCTTCCTCTGTCTCCAAGGACTTCAAGTCAGAGGAGATAGCCTCAGCAGCCTCTTGAGCGGCGAGCTGAGCCTCGCGCCTTTGGGCAACAAGACGTGTGAGCCGTTCATCAGCCAGAGACGCTGCGTCTGAACGATGGATATGGCGCCATTCCTCCACGTCCTTCTCAAGGTCATCTACCAGGAGCTCTAGAGCAGCAGCTTGATGGTACCCCTCAAAGTCCCGGATACACTCAATGCCACGGGAGAGGACCATCTTCAGCTTCGAGAATGGCACAGGCGAGCCCTTCAAGACTAGACCGATAGTCTGCTCCAAACTGTTATAGAAGCTGTCAACCAGATTACCGATGAAGTCATTCTCAGCTTCATCAACCCTTGAGACAACCTCGGAGCAATCTACCAACCCAGTCGACACCGCCGCAGAAGAAGAAGCGAGAACATCGACAGCAGCAGGGCAAGCCAAAGGTGACCTCGGCGGAGTCCTCAGCGACACCAGCACGCCAGCCACCGCGGAGGTAGGACTGGCAACCACCTCCTGAGCAGCAGGCTCGACAATCAAAGTCGGGGAACTAGGGTCCACGATCACCCTCAACCCCGCACTGGGCAAAATTGCCGGCACCCCACTCGCTGATGTGATTGGGAGTGAGGATACCTCTGGGACTGCCGCCCCTTCAGCCTCTCGCCTTTCAGCTGACGTGGGCTGATAAGAAGGCAAGTCGCCGTACAACACGTCCAACATGGCAACATCCGCCGTGGACGAAGCACTCAACCCACCCTCTGACCTTCCAGGGGAAGTCTCCGGCTCCTTCAAAGCCGACGCATCTTGAGGCCGAACACCTGCAACAAAGCCATGGTCAGAAAACAGATGCAGTAAACAAGAGGAGATCAAAAGGTCGTCATTTTACCAAAGGCTGATGTTACTTCGTCAGCCTCATCAGTCTCTAGGGGTTCCATCGCGAAGTTCTTGCCAGAATCAACGCGGATAGCCGGCCTGCTCGCCGATTCCTCCGCAGACCACCCGATAGAGCTGGATGCCATAGGACTTCCTTTAGAGGTCCCAACACCCGAAGGACCGACATCAGCCACGCTACTCCCAGACTCTTGCGAGCGAGCAAAGGAACCAGCTGCAGTTCCATAAGCGAATAGAGGATCATACTGGTCCCCTTGCTCCCCATGCTCCTCAGCTCCTGCAACAAAAAGCAAATGATGAGTTATTCAAAGTGCGCTGAAGGCATATTAGATGGGGGCCAATCTTACCAGTAGTCGGTTCAGCAACCGACGGCTCACCACTAATGGAGCAGCAGAAGGAAGCGCAGTAGAGGGTTCGTCCTCTACCACAATTGTAGGAGCATGGCGACGGGGCCTCTTCGCCGACGACTTCCTACGGGATCCACTCTCACGCTTCCTTTTGAAGTGGACATCAGAGTCCTCTTCTTCCACTTCTTCCACATGTTGTGAGGGAGCTGTCCCCACTACACCAGACCGGCTTCACGAGTATCAGCTTCATGGGCATCAGCCCTCGTCTCTGCCTCGAAGCGAGGGCTCCCTGCATCAGAAGCCCCGCTGTCATCTACAGCGATGAACTCCTCTATGCCAGGAACACGGACTCGTTTGCCCTCCATCTTATCAGAAGCTTTCTGCCTCATTCGATGAGAAATTAACTTCACACCCGAACGGTTGGCATTAAACCCAGCAGGTGTAGAGTTCGAAGCCGCATACCATTGGCAGAAACACAGGGTCGTCCAAAGGCCGGGATCCCTTAGCGGCGTGCGTAGCCACGCTCCAGTGCCATCCGCGGTAAAGACCGCCAAGCACGAGCCCCATCAATGAGGCTCCCCATGAAAGCCAGGTCCGGATTAGGGTTGCCCACATACAACTGGTCATACCCAAATTGGCGGGCAAACCGGCTCGGGACGTAGGGCTCCAGGTAGTAGGTATCCCCACTCCTGTACAGCAAATGCGAGGGCCGGATACAGACCAGCCACTCAAAAATACCCCGACTCATGGGAGACCGACCTGACTCCACATCATGGAATTCCTCGTTGTATCCTGCACCCCGCAGGCGAGGAAAACAACGGAACAGGCTATAAGCGTCATAACGACGCACTAACTTACGGGCCTCGGCCACATAAGTTTTCTGCCACGAACGGCCTTCAAAGCGACGGAGAAGCGCCGTTTGAACACCCTGCGGAGGGTCTTCCCCAGCTCCAATCAAACTGGGGCAGTGCAAGGCGAACCACGCCATCAAGTAGGTGTACAGTAAACCTACCCTAGGATTGGGCCCGTCACAAGGCAGGACGGCACCCTTCCCTCGCCTTGACGCCATTGGCCTGCAGAAAGCCTCCGTCAGTGCACGAAGACCCCTCTGAATACAACACACCATGGCCGGAGAAGACCCAGACGGTGGCCATGGACCAAGCGGACGGCAGGCAGCAGCACATTCGGGTGGACGATGTCACCCGAAGAGGAAGGCACGACACACTTCTTTAACCAGATGGTTAAGAAGCCGGCCAGCAACGCCTTGCGAGACATAGGCCGACGGGCCTGATGGTGAAAGCTCCGAAGAACATCACCCTTCCCGAAAGGACCATCATCTTCTGCCACGACGATGTCCTTTTCAGCATGTACCTCCATCCTTACCAAGATGTCTTCTTCAGCAACTCTGCAATGAGCTGCCTCAGCGCACTGGTCATATCCGGGAACAAGTAGTTCCCCCAGCTCTTCAAGCTCTTCGAGCTACCCTTGCCACCAGTGTGGATGCTGGAACAGATATGCAAGTGGCACATCAACTCCCGATATGTCTCGAGCAGAGCAGGCTCCTGCTTCTCCAGGAGAGCCAACTCCGCCTCACAGGGAAAGTACTCTTCGTATGGAAGAGACCCGAAGGGCAAAGCAGAGATCTCCCGCATCTCGTGCAGGGCCATGCCCAACTCACCAACCGGGGTGAAGAAAGTGCCCGAGGCCGGGCAGTACAACTCAAGGATGGCGTAGAAGCACGCCACCTTCATCTCAATGCCGTAGCAGGTCGCCCTGACGGCCTCATGGAGGTTTAACCTCTCTAAGTCTCCCTTAAAATGAGTGAGGATATAGTTGATCAACTCCGCCCACCACGACCTAGGAGGGTGGACCCAACCGGAGTCCTGAAATCGGTGGCGGGGTAGTTCCCGTCAACTTCGCAGAACTGAGTGCCAAAGGTCGGCGCCGCAGCTGGGTTCTCTCCTACTGGAAGGTCCCGCGATACCTTCCCAGGGTAAAGCCCATTATGCTACGAGGATGGCCCGCCCTCGAATAGCCGGACTGGAATGTCAACCTCCCGACACTTACAGACTCGGCATTTAGGCTCACGCCCTACGCCATCTTCCGAGCCTGAGTTACGCTCGCGAAGGAAGACAAAGCAAAATGCCGCTTAGTGGACGGGAGATAGAATCTCTCGCCGTCCAATTGGAAGATCCACTGGCCTTCACCGGCCTGCAGCTGGCGATCGGGATCAGGTGCAGCATCCCCGAACATGAAGTCAGGCTTTCTGTAAGCCTGACGGTCGATATCTTCAAGCGGAGCCGTAGTCAAGATGCTCCGCATGGCCTGCGGACGACCGTCCTGGATGAGCGTATCCGTACAAGGGAGCTCGGCTCGCTGAACAATGAAGCCTGCCCATAGAACTGCAAGTTGATGCTTCCGCCTGCTCGACTGGCTAGACCGAACAGACTGTTCTGGAGGCCGGAGGCGTAATGTACTGCAAAAATAGAAATGAGCTATGATTAGTTCACCAATCAAGTGGATAGTTTTGAAAAGCATAAAAATTCACAAAGGCATAGCCTCGCCCAGCAAGCAGAGCCTGCAAGGCGATAGTTTTGAAAAAGCTTCGCCTCATGGATAAGACTGCATCTTTGCAGAGCGCCAACTTCGCTTAAAGTAGGAAGTGGCATAGCCCTAAGGGCTGACATCATCAAAAGGACATCATGGTCGACAGTCGTCCTTCGTGGCCACGACTGAAGGAACACGACCCATATCCTATTCCTCAACAGGATGGAGATTGCCCGAGCAATGGCTTCTTACGGAAGCCTAAAAGAAGAACTGTTCAGTTCTTACTTCCCTGGTGCAAGGAAAGTAGGGAAGTTAAGGGAAACGAGTTCCCTGATGAGGACAAATCATATTCGATCGTCCTAATGGTCAGATACCGACTCCAAAGGAGGAAGACCATCATCTCTAATCTGGGAGAAAAATTCCTTACCAGTGACTGGTCGCTCGATGACCGAAGGAGGAAGGCCCTCCGCCGCAGAAGTCGCCACTTCTTTTCCCGCTCGTCTTTTGGGCGCCATTAAAGAGCTGCTAGAGTCCTCAAAGATCTCTGAATGAAAGGGAAGAAGAAGAGGAAGGGATAGAAAGTTCTCTGAAAAAAGAGAGACCTTTCCATATTTAGCCCGATCAGGCTTTTATAGGCCAATCAGCGCCTGAAATGAGGCCTCGAAAAAAGGCCCATGCCGCCGTTTCGAATTAATTCGAAACAGCGCCCGAAGCGCCTTCCCGAGAAGCGCCGGTTCAACTCTACTAAGAGTTAACTCTACTGGTGCAAAAGTGCGGACTTCGCACAATCTTTTAAAGGCTTCGCCGAGAGGCTTACCTTAGCCCTCTAAAAAGGTGCTATGTCCTTAGCTCCGCACACAGTCCAGCCCAGCAATGGCCGAACTCCCAATGAAAGTAAGCAAAAATCAGATGATCAGACGATGAACTTTCATTGATTCAAAAGCAAGGGTACATTTGATATTACATCAAAGCTGTGTTTCATATAACACACCAAGTTGCGTAACAAGGTCATTTGCATAAAAGGCATACAAGCGGTTTTATCTGCTCCCAGGCCAGACCAACGGGACAGGAAGGGCCCTCCTCCTGCATAAGGCTGTAATCAGTGGTGCCACAAGGACACGGTCATTTTTCTCCACAAAATGGCAGATCTTGCCAGGCCATTTTTGTTGAAGCCTGGCAATAAAAACCTATCGCCGCCAACACGATAGATCACGTATAATGGGAATTGGCAGTGGTACCGGTGATCTAACAGGCGCGATATCCGCTTTCCTGAAGTGGATCATCCCCAAAAGCCACCAAAGTTGAAAGTCGGCAATGATGCCGGCGATCCCACAGGCGACGCCCATTATCTTGAAGCGGATCCTCTCCGATAAAGGCGGCGGCCAGCCTCACCTCAGAACGAATCATCTCGGATAAGAGGCTGCCAACAGCCCCTGGGACGCGCATTCGCTGCCCCGAATTGTTCCTCCTGCTTAAAAGTAAAGCTTCAACCGGGGAAGCATAAGGCAATTTCATGGTTTCTTCCATCAAGTTACCAGACTGGCAAGCATAGCTCACTGCAAGGCAAATTGGAGCAAGTTAGCAGTCAAGCACAGAAAGAGCTGCAAAGATATTAAGTCAGATTCTTGGGCGGCAAAAGCAATCCGACTTCAGCAGAGGACAAGCTCCGCCTGCACAGCAACCATGGGCTGGCTCAGCAAACGCCAAGTCCTAGCTTCACCTATACGGCAAAGTCAGACTGATCTTGCGAGAAACAGTCTCAACATTCACCGATATGGCAAGACTGGCTCAACTATTGAAGAGGCCAAGTCCCAAGTCCTGCCTACGCAGCGGACTAAACAAGCAATGGTCTCTCTAATCAAATCAAGACGATGGCTTCGCAGAAAGCCATGATGAGATCCTTCTCTGCAGCAGCCAATTGCAAGATGAAGATCGAGGGAAGTTAATCCCTAAAGCAGCTGTCAAAGCTAAACTAAGGGAGATGAATTCCCTAAAAATCGGTGAAGTCGTTGAACGATCAAGACTTACTGGTCCTTGGCCGGTTAGACAACCAGAGTGGGCATTCCCACTAGTTCAGGGATCTGAGTATCTCTTTCAAACCAAGAGAAGAGAAGAGAGGCAAAGCATTTCTCTTCAGAGGACCTCAAGTGTCCTATTTATAGGCCCCATGGCCTGAGCGCTCTCACCCCAAGCGTGGAAACACGAGCGCGTTTAAGGCATTTATTGCGCCTTGAGAACAGGGACGGTTTCCCTTGGAACCGTGCGAAGGGAGAAACGTCTCCCTCATAAAAGGCACTTATGGCGCCTTGAAGAAAGGGAATATCCTCCCTTGGAAACGTGCAAATTGGAGAACATCTCCCTCGATTGGCGCGAAAGAAGGAATGATCCTCCTCGTAACCGCCCCACGGCAGTTGGCTTTGAAAAGGCAACAGGAGTTCCAAAGCGAACTTATTTCTTGGAAGCCCAGATGCGGAGCTACCCCGACGCGAAGCTACTCGCGAACCTGTGCAATTCTTCGGCGAATTCATTCCAAAGCAGGATTGAAGGCGAAGCTGAACTCAACCATCACGGCGACGTTCATAACTCCACATACTATCACAGCAGTTCAAAGTGTTTCGGAGTCTGAGCTATTGCAGACTCTCGAAAACTTTGAAGGGGGTCTTGTTGACACTTAAAAAAGACAAGATTCTCATTGGTCCGAACGATGTCTAAACTTGTTGACATTTACAAAAGACAAGGGACAGACGAGCTGAAGACCAGTTTTCACCCACCTCTAAGGGACAAGGAAGCAGCTCGGACCCCACTGATCCAGCAAGCAGAACAGTGAACCCGGATTGTTTCTAAACAGACCTCAGCAGGTCTAAAATGCTAGCATTTAGCATTACATTAGCCTAAGGAGATAGCCTCGTTTGAGAGGCTAGCATCATCCAACTTCGCCAGGAAGCTAATTGACAGCTTCGCCGAAAAGCCTCTTTTTCAGGACCTCGCCAAGAGTTGCCTCTAGCTCCGCTGTGAGTTCAAAGCGGGCATCGCCGTTATTGGTCTACTATGGTCAACCTTTGACCAATCAAATCTCCTGAATGAGATCGGATCCAATCTGATCAAATCCAATTAGGATTCAAATATGGCAGGTGATTGCCGCTATCTCTGGACTCTCTTGAAACGAGTAAGAGGATCAAGGAGAATCTCCCAACAATATGGAAAGGATCAAACAGATCAACCGACCTGCCAATTCTAGCTCCGCAGAAGCTATCCTAGCCTCGCAGCAAGGCTACTTTCCAGATTCAAACAGATTAGGTTCAATCTGTTTCCATATCTTCAAGGGGACGATTATACCCTTGCTCTCCCTATAAATAGCCCATCAGGGGCACAAGGGAGGAGGATCGCAGGGGGAGATCGAGGAGGATCATCGATTGATCATCGGCGAGATTGGCGTCTTCTCAAAGATCGGGCTTCTTCATACACACCGTGCGCTCTCTAATTCAGAGACCTTTCAAGAGAAATACTTCTCCTTTCAGGGTGGTGATACCCTAACAACCTCTTTTCCTCAAGGAATCTCCGGAACCAGGCGAGAAGGAATTCCTCACAGAAGGCGGTTTTGAGAAGTAGCAAGAGGGTTCTACCAACCTTCTATTCTCTGATTCCCGGAACCAGGCGAGAAGGGAATCTCATCGCTCGCATCGTCAAAGGGACAAAGTGGTCGCGCGCTGACCAGACTCCTATCGGCACACTTCTCCAGAATCTCTGAGGAGATCTACTTGTAATCTTTTTAGAATACTTGTAATTTAGCTCCTCAACTTTTTATTGTAAGGTTTCCCCTTTGCAAACATAATGGAAAACAGATGCGAGCGATGAGATTCCCTTCTCGCCTGGTTCGGGAAATCAGAGAATAGAAGGTTGGTAGAACCCTCTTGCTGCTTCTCAAAATCGCCTTCAATAAGGAATTCCTTCTCGCCTGGTTCCGGAGATTCCTTGAGAAGAAGGACGATGTTAGGGTATCAACACCCTGATTAGAGAAAGCAATTCTCTAAAAGGTCTCTGAATTCAAGAGCGCACAGTGCGTTATGAAGAAGCCTCTGCTTGTGGAGTCCTCCCGTATGCATGTGTGTCTGTCTCCTTGTACCCCTGGCGGGCTATTTATAGGGAGAGCAAGGGTATAATCGTCCCTTGAAGATATGAAAACAGATTGAATCAAATCTATTTAAATCTGAAATTAGCCTTGCTGCGAGGCTAGGATAGCTTCTGCAGAGCTAGAATTGGCAGGCCGGTTGATCTGTTTTGATCCTTTCCATATTGTTGGGAGATTCTCCTTGATCCTCTTACTCGTTTCAAGAGAGTCAAGAGATAGCGGCAATCACCTGCCATATTTGAATCCTGATTGGATTTGATTTGTTTGAATCCAATCTCATCAGGAGATTTGATTGGTCAAAGGTTGACCGTAGTAGATCAATAGCGGAGCTGCCCGCTTTGAAGCTCATAGCGGAGCTAAAGGCAATCCTTGGCGAAATCCGAAAAGAGGCTTTTCGGCGAAGCTGTCGATTAGCTTCCTGGCGAAGTTGGATGATGCTAGCCTCTCAATCGAGGCTATCTCCTTGGGCTAATGTAATGCTAAATGCTAGCATCTTAGACCTGCTGAGGTCTGTTTAGAAACGTCCCGGGCTCACTGTTCTGCTTGCTGGATCAGTGGAGTCCAAGCTGCTTCCTTGTCCCTTGGAGGTGGATGAAAACTGGTCTTCAGCTCGTCTGCCACTTGTCTTTTGTAAATGTCAACAAGTTAAACATTTGTTCAGACCAATAGGAATCTTGTCTTTTTTAAGTGTCAACAGGCACAATCATACATGTAATATGAACGGGAATCCATATGACAAGAGTAAAGAAACTATACATGCGTGTGTAACAGTGATATGTGAACCTGAGATGTGTGTCGAGTATCTGTGTAATGCTGAGACAATAATAGGAAATGCAGTACGCCATGCAGTGGGATATCCGTGTATCAGTGGATTATCTATGTGGAGCAAGAATTCGTGTAACATATATGTGTATCACTAGTACATGTATGCACAGTGATCAGTGTATCAGATACTACCATGTCCATTGACCTACAGGACTCGTATAGTGATGATACCAGTGCGTGAAATAAGGGTGTCTAGCATGCATGTCTCGTAACAGTGTAGTGTCACCGAGTATCGTGGATCAGTATACATGGGACTATCGTTCTCTAACTGTGATCCAATACATGACATATTAGTGTTTATGAAGATGGTGACACAGTGGCCTGTGTGTCCGTGACTGTGCAGGTATGATGACCGTGTCCGAGTTGTCGATGTCCGTATGTATTGTTACTATTGTTACCTCATATGAAATCAGGAATTACCTAACAATCCTTGAGGTTATTCCTAGTACAATGACTGTCCTATCATGTCCAGTAAATTATTAATAATTACCGTATTTTATTCATAATCATGATATATCAATCAATGTCACTAAACATGATAAAATAGAATTTATAAAAGAAAAACACTCACAAACTAGTCATGAAAAGGTAGCTCTCTTTCCCACGATCGCAACGGATCCAGAATCGTCCCAATCGGAGTCCGGATGCTCCCGATATCGCCCGAATACTAAATCATAACAAATAGGGTTAAATATGTAAATAAAATAATAAATTCAAATACTGAATTATACAAGGGGGTTTTCTGTAAAATTACCTGTAATGGGTTTCGGATGCGGGTTTGGCTCATAACGGGTCGGGTCCAGATCTGCAACCCAAACTCATAACTTAAGTTATTGGGTAATTGGGTATATAGGGTTAACGGGTATCAAACCAACATGTAGGTAACCCAATAAGGGTATTTGGGTAATGGGGATCGGGTTTCGGGTTTAGAAGGATTATGGGTTCGGGTTTCCCCCGAACCCATAAACGTTTACAGCAGCGGCAGCAGCAATCGCTGCTGCCGCGCTCCTCCCCCGGCGGCGGGTCTGCTCCGCCGGCGGCGGGTCCGCTCCGCCGGCGGCGGGCCTCCCCTGCAGGTGGATTAAAGAGAGAGAGAGAGAGAGCTGGAGAGATGGAGAGGGAAGGAGAGAAAATGGAAAGGAGAAGAAACAGGGCAGTGGCTGCTGCCCTGTGCCTGGCCGCGCAGCCGCGCGGCCATGGCGGCCGGCGGCGGCGCCCGGCCGCCGGGGCGACCTGGGTCCGTGCACAGGAGAGCGAGAGAGTGTGAGGGAGAGAGATATTGAGAGAGAGAAAAGAAAAGAGAGATAGAGAGAGAGGAGGGATTGGAGAGTTTTTAGAGAGAGGGTTTTAGAGAGAGAGATTTAGAGAGAGAGGGTTTTGAAGTATTAGGGAGAGAGAAAAGAGATTTAACGGGAAGAGAGGCGGTGGGTTTAGGGCGGTGAAGGATTCTTCCAGAGAAAGGAAGAAAGGAGAAGAAAGGAAAGAAAAAAAAGAAAGATAAAAAAATAATATTTTGAATATTATAATATTGGCCCAATATTCGACGAGTTCCGAACGGTGCCCAAAAATTACAGAAAATAGAGAATATTATCTGGAGACATAAGATGAAGACGATTTGTAGAAATTCAATACGGTTTGCAAATTAAAAATTCCGGAGTGTCTCGCCGATACGGGGACACCGGTTTGGCCGGATTTTCGATAAATTTAGAAAAATCCCCGAAAATATCCGAACGTAGAAAATACGATTTTAAGATACATGGTTAAAGCGGATTCTCAAAATTCTACTCCGTTTGTGAAATAAAAACCGTAAAGCCTATTATCGGTATCGGTCGACACCGACTACGGAGATTTTCTAAGATAATCCAGAAAATTTCCAGAAAATCCTTAAAAATCTTAAATATTAGAAAATGATTTTTGAAACTGAAATCGGCTCAATCGGACTACCACGGAGGTCAAATCAATTTTATACGTCGTATCGCGTACCGATACTGTGATACGTACACCGGGGATCAGGAGGTTACAGCTTTCTTCAAGAGTCCCTCTCAGGCCTTGCGCCTCTAAAGCTCCAATTAAGATAAAGTTCTTCTACAACTGAGGAACGTATCTCACATCCTTCAACTCTCTCGCCATCCCATAAAAAAAACTTGATGCAACTTATACCTATCCCTTCAATCTGGTTTGTGTGTCCATCTCTGAGTGACCTAAACCTCCATCTAGTTTTCAAACCTAGAAAATCACTTCTACTTGGGACAAACGTATTAGGTTGCATCCGTATCCAAAATTTACTCAGATTCCTATGAACATCAAATAATAGGGGTGAGAGAAAGTAAACATGCAGATAAGTCAGAATCATTATCATATGCCTTTACGATATTAGCCTCTAATTTTGACTCCTTCTTGAACTTTGGACAATCAACTTTCCAGTGTGCTTCCTCTTTACAGTAAGCATACTAATTTTTTTCTCAATTGACGATTATCAATTTTGGACTTAAAAAACATCTCCATTGCCTTTCCAATTGTTCATGCCATTAAATTTCACCACTTCAATCCTTGATTGGTGGACGTTCACGGTCTACGCTGTAGACTGATTAACGTCGACCTATATGAAAATCACCTAGAGGGGGGATGAATAGGTGATGTGCTAATCAAATGCAGAAATTAAAAACTTTAACTAATAAAAATTAACATACAAATAATAACCAAGTAGTGAAGCCGAATTCTGAGTGAAAGGATTTAGAACTTCTCCTCAAGATTCCTCTATAATAGAGTTGAGGTGCTTAATTACTTTCTTGGATCAAACAAGTGCAAGCATATAAACAATATCAAGTATATAATAATAAGCAAGTTAGATCATGTAAGATATAAATAAGAATGAGTAGAGTTGAGTTAAGAGAGAGTAAAGTAATCACAACACGAGAGAACTGTTTCGAAGTTTGAGCCACTTGCTTTATATCCCTGCCTTCACCGCAATAAAGAATTTCCACTATTACTACTAAAGATAGAACAACGATGGATCTACATAAGACCCAGAGTCTCAACTTTAACCTCTAATCCTCTACCCAAAAGGAGAGTACAAAATGGATCTATAGAAGACCCATTGTAAAGGGTCCCAAATAAATAACATATGAATTGGCCAATGATTTCAAAAAGTTAAGTTCCTTTGATTTCACAAAATTTTTGGCAGCACCTCCCCTAAATATTTCATTTTCTCATGATATAAGACATTGCTTTCAGCTCATAACGACCTACTTATCTCAATTAATAATTTTAGCTTAACAATGGATGCAATATATACTTCATAACCAATTCACACTTCTTTTTACATACATCCACATCATGGTCCTACAAGGAAAACTTTCGGTCCATAACATCAACAGCTTCAATTCCATACATCATGTCACCCAGACGAACCTCCCAGTCTAGGTTTCCAAAATATTACATATACCTTAAGTTCCCCAAAATCAAAATGTATCACCCAAGACAAGATATATGCAATAAGTATTCCATACGCAAAAATTAGAGCGGTACCAAATAAGCATACAAGCGAGGATAACTAGCAAAAATGGAAAACTAAAGCGGATGGCATATCGTTCCTCCTTTTGCTAAAACCATAGGGCTATGCCTGTCTTTTACCCTTGTCCAAACCTGAAATAGGTGGAAAAAAATAAAATGAGCTTGACGGCTCAATGAGTAAACCATGCTAAAAATATACTAGTACAAGGCTTCATAAGACAATACATTTTAGGAGAGGTGTTTTACATTTAAGACTAATATGTGATGCAACTTCTTCTTTAACTTGCTTTACCTTAGACTCCATCACTAATGATTTAGATGTCTCAATTACCATGAGTTTTATCATTCTATATGTCAATTTAAAGTGAATTGCCTACATACAGGTGCATGCAAACATGTATATACATATACATTTACACCAACCGGTTTACCACTTTATTAAGTCAAGATATCCTCGGTTTAACATATTAAGTCCCCATTTTCCCCTCCTACCGGCACACACACACACACACACACACACACACACACACACACACACACACATATAATGAATAAATCTCCGTCTTCCCCCTCCTACCGGCTCCTGCCCGGCCCTTCTTCTAAAAGGTACATATACATATAAAGAATAAATCTCCGTCTTCCCCTCCTACCGGTTCCCGCCCGACCCTTTCCTCCAAAAGATACATATATGCATATGTAGTTAATAGGTTATTATGCACTTCACAAAAGTAAAAAGTTACGCTTACAAGCCATTCATACAATCAATACATGTCAAGTGAAAGGAGATACATACTCAATAGCTTCACTACATCATGGGGCAATCACAATGCACAACGCTAAGTCTTATATGTAAATATGCATTACTCTTTTACTCGATGATGCACAAAACAATACCTATGTGAAAGAGGGTTTTCCCCCGTTGGTGTAATACCCCGTTCCCGGAATACGTACTTAGTTGCGTATTCAGATTTTCGGTCGTATTTTTTCGATTTGTTTCCTGTATTTATTCTGTATTATGAATTCCTTATATGACTGTTTTGTCTTGGATTTGGATTCGTGGATTCGGAGTCAGCCCTAGTCTGAACCGAAGGCCCGATCCTAGAGTATTACTCGATTTAGACATTCTGATAATTAGAATTGACCGATTTTAGTTTTAAATATCATTTTCCAATATTATATATTTTCTATGATTTTCTAGATTTTTCTGGAATTAAAATAAAAATCTTCAAAACCGGTGTCGGCCAGTGCCGCTGACCGATTCCTGGATTTTTAATTCTCAAACAGTTTGAAATTTCTAGAAGATCCTTTAGGCTTTATTCCTTAGAATCATATTTTCTACCTACATTCTTTTTCTGAGGATTTTATGATTTTATGAAAATTCCATCGGAGTCGGTAGGTAACTGATTCCGGGATTTTTAGTTTTAAAACTATAAAGTATTTCTTAAAACGGATTTCACTATAATTCTTAGTTTAATATTCTTGATTTTTGGTAATTATTTCGGGTCGTTCCGAGATACTTGAATTTCGACGATTCCGGTATTTTCCGAAAGATTTCCGCATCCGCAACTGAATCCCGGGAATCCGCCACTTCCATTATTTTCATCTTCTTTCCCAAGAAAGTATCTTCTCATTATAATTTATTTTCCTTTTTCCTTTTCCTTTATTTCTTTCCTTCCTCCACAAACCAAAGCCTTTTCTATTTTCCAAAATTCCAAATTCCATTTTTCTTCCACAACTTCCTCATTAAATGCCCTCTTTTTCTCTCTCTTCCTTGGCCGGCCAAGTGGCCAAGAGAAGGACACTCACCTCACCTCCCCACTTTACAAAAACCCCCCCTCTCTTTAATTATTTGCATCTCCCTCATAAAACCCAAAACCATAAATACCTTTCCTTTCCCATTTCATTTCTTTTTTTCACTTCATCACTTCTCTTCACTTCTTCTTCCTCCTCTCCCTTGGTGACCACCGCATCTCCACCGACGCCGGCGAGAGACCCCGAGCTCCGGCCACCGCTTCTTCTCACCAACATCACCAACAACTCCTCCATCTCCTTCCTCCTCAAGAATCCTCACCAACACCAAACCCATCTTCTTCCTCTTCATCATCCTCTTCCAATCAACCAATCCATGTGAGTAATTTTCATCACCTATACTTGGTTATTTCTTAGTATGCTTAAGTTTACCTATCATGTTCAATTGTGTCTTCAATTTATGATTTTTGGATCATCAAACACAAACCCTAGAAAATCTGTTCTGTTTGCTGTTTCCCACGATTAGTCGACTAGACCTATAGATTAGTCGACTAGAAAACCCTAGCTGAAACGTAACCTTTCTGGAGCACAGTTTTAGTCGACTTAGGTTATTTATTAGTCGACTAGAAACCTCGATTAGTCGACTACTCCCTTGACCCTAGTCGACTAACCTTTCCTGAACCAGAAACCCAAACTCTCTGTATCACAGTATTAGTCGACTTAGCCTAACTATCAGTCGACTTGTCATGTCTGTTAGTCGACTACCCCTATGACCCTAGTCGACTAACTTTTCCTGGATCAGAATATCAACTCTCTGGAACCCAGTTTTAGTCGACTATACCAAACTGTTAGTCGACTAACTCCACTATTAGTCGACTACTCTTCCATCCTAGTCGACTAACTTTAGCTGGTTGTCTTAGTTGATTCCTTTCTTGAATATGAACCTTACCCTCTAACCTTATATCATGTATTGGTATTGCTTGACTTGTCACTTGACAAACATCATCTTACTTTCTCTCTCCTCTTCTCTCTACATATTTATATCAGGTTTTGTGGCGCATCCCGAGCTTCCGTGGATTTTGGATCTTTTGGCATATTGGTGGTTTAGGCGAGTAGTCTCGCTCTTCTCTATTTGAGTTTCCCGTTTCATCGATCGATAAGTATTTCGCTTCTTATTTCCATATTCATGTATTGCACTACAATTGCTCATATTATGGTAGCTTCATCTTGTACTTGTGCCTTGCTATTGATATGCTTACTTCTTTATCATATACTATGCGTGGCAGACCCTTCGTGGTCGTTGTATTCTTGGTTTCTGATATGTTATCACTTGCCCTGCTATTATTTCAGACCTGTCAGTTATATGCTACCTTTTAACACATGTATATCACTTTGGCAACTGTGTTATTACCTGACCATCTGACATGCCACTAATTGGCAAGACCTTCTTGTTATGTCATGATTTACCCAGACTATTATCAATCTCTTGTCATGTTTGATTGCTTGTTAAATATCATCATCCTGTCATGCTATCACTTAACACCCAGCATGATATACTTGACGTTGTGATTATCATGTTTACGGGAATCCTGTCTTGTTATTATGGAACTAAGTGCCACACGGAACAAAGTGCCACACCTTACTTAGTGGGGGCCACCTCTTGAATCCGTGGGGCCACCTCTAGAATCCATCCCCTCAGAACAAAGTGCCACACCATACTCGGTGGGGGCCACCTCTTGAATCTGTTGGGCTATTCTTGTTATGTCCAGTTATTCCCGTAATTTGATAATTATGTAATAAGCTACAACTTGTACGGGGAATGGGAGGAAGTGATGGATGCCGGAATGATACCTTGCTTATAGTAATGGACTAAATATTGACGACAAGTGTTAGTGGGACTTTGGGCCCACAGAAGACAAGTGTTAGGGGGACTTTGGGCCTCCAAACTGGTTCCAGGTGTATGGAAACTACTATAAGAAGTGTTATCAGTTCTCCATCTACTTCCGGTAACGACCCTCGACTTTCTTATATATGGATGTATGTGAGTTGGGATATATACCGAGACACATACCTAGATATATGGGTTAGACAAGTAATAATAATATGAGATTCCAGTTATTGATTCCTGTTACACTTGCTATACATGTTATGATTCCCGTTTTGTATTCCTGTTTGGCTTTCATATGATTTGCAACTCTGATTCTATTCGCTTGGATTTCTGTGGCATGAGATAATGGTATATAGATGAGGGTTTCCTTGTTTGGATTATTCCTTCGATGTATTAGTCTCATGGGACCGTGACTTAAGCGTATACAATCACTTTTGCTTGTAATCAGCTTCACTTGGTTTTCCTGTTTTATGATGATTAGGTCATACATGTTCATATATACTTCATTTGTGTTCTAACCCTCCTGTCTTCTGTACTTGACACTTGTGCTCCTCCTGACTCGCCACCTGGCATCCATATTACTACTCGCCTGGGGAGTTTCACTGACTCCCCTGGATTCTCATGTCCAGGTTTCGGAGCTTGGAGCGTATGGATTTCCCCTGTTACTGCTCAGAGTAGCGCAGCGGTAGCATGGATCTCCAGCCGACCGTCCAGGGCCACATCCTTCCAGGCCCCCTTTATGCCTCTCGAGTTTCCTCTTAGCAAACTCGTGAGTGCCCTTTTTCTATTCATACTTGTACATTTCCTTATATACTTGTATGTGAGCGCCCTTTTATGCTGTTCATATATGTATATCTCTTGTACTCTCGCATTTGCGCATATTTGTGATGTATTATTATTGTAATATTCATCACCTCTGGTGATAACTCTGTAATTGTATATATATATGTGTTAGAATGTATAATGCACCATTTGCTTCCGTACTCTGATTCTTGTCTGTACTGATGCTTAGCGTATATACGGGAGGGTACTTCGGACTTACGTATATACGTTGCAGTGACGACCCCGTATCGCCGGGATCGGGGCGTTACAGGATGGTATCAGAGCTTAGGCTCTAACTTCCTCAGTACGTCCAGAGGGCAAATTAATGGTAATGATATTTGCAACTGGAATACATGAGTCTTGGTTATACATTCCAACTACAAGTGCAGAGTTATCTATTTCTTGACTATCTTTCCTTTGATTCTTAATTCCTCCTATCCTTTCCCTGTTTTGGTTTTATGAAGCCTTATACTATCTTAAGATATGACTAGACTAGAAAGGTAGTGGCTGGTTCTGAATGAAGCTATTATGTGATCTCTTCGGTGAATTCTATGAAGCTTGGTATTCTCCAGATCGATCTTGATCTGGCTATCTTTCAGAAGTCAGCAGTCGGAATTCTCTACGGATATTCTACATTCTCTACTATATCGTTCAGAGTGATTGATGCCTGGTATTCGGGATTCTTAATTATCGGTCTTCTTTTTTATTATGCTCAGGACTATCAGGGTTTTCTTTGTCTTCGGTATTCTGGCTTATTTATTACACAGCCACGACATCAGCAGTATTATTCAGCATTATTCAAAGATTTATACAGCCGGAAGTGCGGAGGATGATTAATGTTCAGTCGACTTGAGAGCCCTACCTATAGTGCTTCATATCTTAATTGGTATAAATTCCACCGCTGTCCCCTTGTATTCAATTTACCCCTTAATGAAATTGCGAGGACGCAATTTTTTGTAAGGTGGGTGGATTGTAATACCCCGTTCCCGGAATACGTACTTAGTTGCGTATTCAGATTTTCGGTCGTATTTTTTCGATTTGTTTCCTGTATTTATTCTGTATTATGAATTCCTTATATGACTGTTTTGTCTTGGATTTGGATTCGTGGATTCGGAGTCAGCCCTAGTCTGAACCGAAGGCCCGATCCTAGAGTATTACTCGATTTAGACATTCTGATAATTAGAATTGACCGATTTTAGTTTTAAATATCATTTTCCAATATTATATATTTTCTATGATTTTCTAGATTTTTCTGGAATTAAAATAAAAATCTTCAAACCGGTGTCGGCCAGTGCCGCTGACCGATTCCTGGATTTTTAATTCTCGAACAGTTTGGAATTTCTAGAAGATCCTTTAGGCTTTATTCCTTAGAATCATATTTTCTACCTACATTCTTTTTCTGAGGATTTTATGATTTTATGAAAATTCCATCGGAGTCGGTAGGTAACTGATTCCGGGATTTTTAGTTTTAAAACTATAAAGTATTTCTTAAAACGGATTTCACTATAATTCTTAGTTTAATATTCTTGATTTTTGGTAATTATTTCGGGTCGTTCCGAGATACTTGAATTTCGGACGATTCCGGTATTTTCCCGAAAGATTTCCGCATCCGCAACTGAATCCCGGGAATCCGCCACTTCCATTATTTTCATCTTCTTTCCCAAGAAAGTATCTTCTCATTATAATTTATTTTCCTTTTTCCTTTTCCTTTATTTCTTTCCTTCCTCCACAAACCAAAGCCTTTTCCTATTTTCCAAAATTCCAAATTCCATTTTTCTTCCACCAACTTCCTCATTAAATGCCCTCTTTTTCTCTCTCTTCCTGGCCGGCCAAGTGGCCAAGAGAAGGACACTCACCTCACCTCCCCACTTTACAAAAACCCCCCTCTCTTTTAATTATTTGCATCTCCCTCATAAAACCCAAAACCATAAATACCTTTCCTTTCCCATTTCATTTCTTTTTTTCACTTCATCACTTCTCTTCACTTCTTCTTCCTCCTCTCCCTTGGTGACCACCGCATCTCCACCGACGCCGGCGAGAGACCCCGAGCTCCGGCCACCGCTTCTTCTCACCAACATCACCAACAACTCCTCCATCTCCTTCCTCCTCAAGAATCCTCACCAACACCAAACCCATCTTCTTCCTCTTCATCATCCTCTTCCAATCAACCAATCCATGTGAGTAATTTTCATCACCTATACTTGGTTATTTCTTAGTATGCTTAAGTTTACCTATCATGTTCAATTGTGTCTTCAATTTATGATTTTTGGATCATCAAACACAAACCCTAGAAAATCTGTTCTGTTTGCTGTTTCCCACGATTAGTCGACTAGACCTATAGATTAGTCGACTAGAAAACCCTAGCTGAAACGTAACCTTTCTGGAGCACAGTTTTAGTCGACTTAGGTTATTTATTAGTCGACTAGAAACCTCGATTAGTCGACTACTCCCTTGACCCTAGTCGACTAACCTTTCCTGAACCAGAAACCCAAACTCTCTGTATCACAGTATTAGTCGACTTAGCCTAACTATCAGTCGACTTGTCATGTCTGTTAGTCGACTACCCCTATGACCCTAGTCGACTAACTTTTCCTGGATCAGAATATCAACTCTCTGGAACCCAGTTTTAGTCGACTATACCAAACTGTTAGTCGACTAACTCCACTATTAGTCGACTACTCTTCCATCCTAGTCGACTAACTTTAGCTGGTTGTCTTAGTTGATTCCTTTCTTGAATATGAACCTTACCCTCTAGCCTTATATCATGTATTGGTATTGCTTGACTTGTCACTTGACAAACATCATCTTACTTTCTCTCTCCTCTTCTCTCTACATATTTATATCAGGTTTTGTGGCGCATCCCGAGCTTCCGTGAATTTTGGATCTTTTGGCATATTGGTGGTTTAGGCGAGTAGTCTCGCTCTTCTCTATTTGAGTTTCCCGTTTCATCGGTCGATAAGTATTTCGCTTCTTATTTCCATATTCATGTATTGCACTACAATTGCTCATATTATGGTAGCTTCATCTTGTACTTGTGCCTTGCTATTGATATGCTTACTTCTTTATCATATACTATGCGTGGCAGACCCTTCGTGGTCGTTGTATTCTTGGTTTCTGATATGTTATCACTTGCCTGCTATTATTTCAGACCTGTCAGTTATATGCTACCTTTTAACACATGTATATCACTTTGGCAACTGTGTTATTACCTGACCATCTGACATGCCACTAATTGGCAAGACCTTCTTGTTAAGTCATGATTTACCCAGACTATTATCAATCTCTTGTCATGTTTGATTGCTTGTTAATATCATCATCCTGTCATGCTATCACTTAACACCCAGCATGATATACTTGACGTTGTGATTATCATGTTTACGGGAATCCTGTCTTGTTATTATGGAACTAAGTGCCACACGGAACAAAGTGCCACACCTTACTTAGTGGGGGCCACCTCTTGAATCCGTGGGGGCCACCTCTAGAATCCATCCCCTCAGAACAAAGTGCCACACCATACTCGGTGGGGGCCACCTCTTGAATCTGTTGGGCTATTCTTGTTATGTCCAGTTATTCCCGTAATTTGATAATTATGTAATAAGCTACAACTTGTACGGGGAATGGGAGGAAGTGATGGATGCCGGAATGATACCTTGCTTATAGTAATGGACTAAAATATTGACGACAAGTGTTAGTGGGACTTTGGGCCCACAGAAGACAAGTGTTAGGGGACTTTGGGCCTCCAAACTGGTTCCAGGTGTATGGAAACTACTATAAGAAGTGTTATCAGTTCTCCATCTACTTCCGGTAACGACCCTCGACTTTCTTATATATGGATGTATGTGAGTTGGGATATATACCGAGACACATACCTAGATATATGGGTCAGACAAGTAATAATAATATGAGATTCCAGTTATTGATTCCTGTTACACTTGCTATACATGTTATGATTCCCGTTTTGTATTCCTGTTTGGCTTTCATATGATTTGCAACTCTGATTCTATTCGCTTGGATTTCTGTGGCATGAGATAATGGTATATAGATGAGGGTTTCCTTGTTTGGATTATTCCTTCGATGTATTAGTCTCATGGGACCGTGACTTAAGCGTATACAATCACTTTTGCTTGTAATCAGCTTCACTTGGTTTTCCTGTTTTATGATGATTAGGTCATACATGTTCATATATACTTCATTTGTGTTCTAACCCTCCTGTCTTCTGTACTTGACACTTGTGCTCCTCCTGACTCGCCACCTGGCATCCATATTACTACTCGCCTGGGGAGTTTCACTGACTCCCCTGGATTCTCATGTCCAGGTTTCGGAGCTTGGAGCGTATGGATTTCCCCTGTTACTGCTCAGAGTAGCGCAGCGGTAGCATGGATCTCCAGCCGACCGTCCAGGGCCACATCCTTCCAGGCCCCCTTTATGCCTCTCGAGTTTCCTCTTAGCAAACTCGTGAGTGCCCTTTTTCTATTCATACTTGTACATTTCCTTGTATACTTGTATGTGAGCGCCCTTTTATGCTGTTCATATATGTATATCTCTTGTACTCTCGCATTTGCGCATATCTGTGATGTATTATTATTGTAATATTCATCACCTCTGGTGATAACTCTGTAATTGTATATATATATGTGTTAGAATGTATAATGCACCATTTGCTTCCGTACTCTGATTCTTGTCTGTACTGATGCTTAGCGTATATACGGGAGGGTACTTCGGACTTACGTATATACGTTGCAGTGACGACCCCGTATCGCCGGGATCGGGGCGTTACAGTTGGAGTATGCACACCCTTAGATATCCATATCAACTTCTTATTATCTACCGGGTCACCGATGCGGAGCATGAACTCTAAGCATGTATTCCAAAAACCACTTATTTAGGAGATGTAATAATTATGTAACATGCATTTAGATTTCACTTATCATAATGATTAGGGAAAAACAGTGACTTTATCATGATTCAGCCTCCTTTACAAAATTAGGAATTCTCTAATCATTTCAATACATAAATGGGTTCCCTAATGGGTTAGGTTTACTCACTTTTTCAACAACTCCTCACTTAGTCTTTACTTGCCGGACTCCCGAATAACACCCCCTAGTGATCAACATATAGAGGTTACATGTTAGTATCTAATCATCAAAAATTGAAAAGAGAAAATTTAGGGTTTTGACCCCATATATACCTGAATTTCAGTCTGAAAATCCCCCTTTTTAAGTAGCGATTTGAGTCCTTAATAGTTCAGATCTGGCCTTGAATCTTCCCCCTAATGGATCAGAACTAGGTTACCCTTCTTCCACCTCCCTCCCCACGAGAACCCACGCGAGGACCCCCTCCTCCCTCTCGCGCGCGGCCTGTGCGCGCGCGGCTGTCGCGTGCGGCCTGCACGCGCGGTTGTCGCGCGTGCCGCCTCCCCTGCCAGCTGGCTACTGAGTTGAAGAAGGGAGAGAATGAGTTCAGGTAATTTTAATAAGTTTAGAATTTGGGGAGAGGAGTTTTCTCTTTAGGGCTGAAGGAAGGAGATGAAAAGTTTCCCTCTTTTTCTCCTCATAAGGTGAAAACTTTCCTAGTTATTTATTTATTTACAGAAAGGGTGAGAAGTCACCTCACCAATATCTCCTTTCTAGGCTCTATTCATCTTCCACCTCATCACACACTTTCCCAACCATCCTCCTATCTCTCCAACACAACAAGGGTAATAATATCTTTAAAAAAATAAGAAAGGGATTATTTAGGTATGGTTGGTGAAAATAGGGGTGTATTCCTTAGGGTATACTCCCATGGTTAAATGTTTAGAATTTTTGAAGCTTCTATACATAATACATGCATGTGCAAGCATAGCCCTAAATACCCATGTGTAAAGGTATCACTTTACTAGGTCCATGGCTAAACAAACCAATAATTATGATTAATTAGAAATTAGGGTGTTACAGTTCTTTCTCCCATAAAGAAGTTTTGTCCATGAAACTTGGCGTACCTTGAAATAATTGTGGATAATTCTTTTGCATTTCTTCCTCCGGTTCCTAGGTGATTCTTCAATTTTCTGACTTCTTCATAATACCTTTACCAAAGGAATCATTTTGTTCCTCAATTGCTTCTCCTTGCAGTCAAGGATTTTCGCTGGCTCCACTGTGTAAGACAGATCTTCCTGGATTTGCAGTGGTGAGTATTTAAGAACATGACTGGGATCTGATTTGTATTTTCTTAATTGCGATATATGGAAGGCATTATGTATCTTCACCGTTTCTGGTGGTAAGGCTAACCGATAGGCTAATGGTCTGATTCTTTCCAATATCTCAAAAGGTCCAACATACCGAGGTCCTAACTTGTTTCTTCTACCAATGCGCATTACACCCCTCATTGGGGATACTTTCAGAAAAACCTTGTCTCCTTCAGCAAATTCTAGGGGTCTCCGGTGTTGGTCTGCATATGCTTTTTGTCTGCTTTGTCCTGCCTTCATTCTCTTCCTTATTATTCGAATTTTCTCCGTAATCTCTTGAACCATATCTGGTACTAACAGCCTTCGACTCCTATATCTTCCCAACAGATTGGGGATCTACACTTCCTTCCATATAAAGCTTCGAAAGGTGGCATTCCTATAATTGACTGATAGCTGTTGTTATATGCGAACTCTACTAACGGTAGGTTTTCTCCCAATTGCCCCCAAATCTAATATACATGCCCTCAGCATATCTTCTAATATCTGAATAGTTCTTTTGGACTGCCCATCAGTCTGCGGATGTGCCGCAGTGCTAGAGTTTAGCTTAGTCCCCAGAGCTTTAGATGGATTAACCCAGAACCTTGACTGGAACCGAGGATCTCGATCCGACACGATAGTTTCAGACACTCCATGAATCCTGATTATCTCTTAGAGATAAACTTCCGCTAACTTATCCATCGGGTAATCTATTCGAATGGGTAAGAAGTGCGCGGACTTTGTGAGTCGATCAACTATCACCCATATGGCATCATGTCCACGAGAAGATCTGAGAAGTCCTGTCACAAAATCCATGACAATGTGGCTCCATTTTCATTCAGGAACTTGTAATGGCATTAGCAATCCCGGGGGTTTCTTATGTTTAGCTTTAACTTATTGGCATATTAAACATTTCTGCACAAACCTGGCTATGTCATCCTTCATCCCTTCCTACCAAAAATTTGATCGCAGATCTTGGTACATCTTGGTTGCCCTGGGGTGTGCTGTGTAAGGGGTGCAATGAGCTTCCCTCATAATATGCTCCCTGAGTTCGCAGTCTGGGGGTACACATACTCGACTTCCCTTCTTTAGTAACCCTTTATCGAAGAAGAAATCTTGTGTTTCACCTCTTTGTACCTTCTCGATATTCTTAGCTATCAGTTCATCCTTCTGTTGCACCTGCTTGATCTTATCATAAAGATCAAATTCCACCCTAACTTGATTCTTTTGACTGGTTCCCATTACGGTTTCTTTAATTGGATTTCTATCTACATCTTCTCTATTTCTTTTAGCAGACTGGTCTGTTGAGTTAACAATGTAGCTAAAGATCCTCCTGATTTCTGACTAAAAGCACCTGCCACTACATTGGCTTTCCCCGGGTGATAATGAATGGTCAAATCATAATCTTTCATTAGTTTCAACCATCTTCTTTGACACATATTTAATTCTTTTTGGGTATATATGTACTTCAGACTCTTATGATCTGTATATATTTCACAAGATACACTATACAGATAGTGTCGCCATATCTTCAGGGCAAATATAACTGCAGCCAATTTTAAGTCATGGGTCGGATAATTTTTCTCATAGTTTTTGAGCTGTCGGAGGCATATGCAATTACCCTATCATATTGCATCAATACACACCCCAGCTCCGACTTTGATGCATCACTGTATATAACATATCCTTCGGTCCCAGAGGGTATAGCTAGGACTGAAGCTGAAGTTAGTTTATTTTTAACTCTTGAAAACTATTCTCCTGACTTTCCTCCAGTGGAATTTGAGGTTTTTCTTGGTTAACTGCGATAATGGTGCCGCTATACTGAAAAATTCTTCTACAAATCTCCGATAATACCCCGCCAATCCTAAGAAACTCCGCACTTCCGAGACATTGGTGGGTCGAGGCCAATCCTTAATCACTTCTATCTTTACCGGATCTACAGATATTCCTTCTTTAGTAACAATATGACCGAGGAATCCAACTTTCTCTAGCTAGAACTCACACTTCTCGAATTTTGCATACAACTGTTTTTCCAGCAACAATTGCGGAACTATCCTCAAGTATTTTTCATGTTCCTCTATGTTTCTTGAGTAGATCAGTATGTCATCAATAAACACTACTATAAATTGATCCAAGTATGACTGAAAGATTCTATTCATCAAATCCATAAATGCTGCTAGGGCATTGGTCAGCCCGAATGGCATTACAAGAAATTCATAGTGCCCGTATCTGGTTCTAAAGGCTGTCTTAGATACATCTTCTGGTTTAATCTTTAATTGATGGTATCCAGATCTTAGGTCTATTTTGGAGAATAGACTGGCACCCTAAAGTTGATCAAAAAGATTTTCGATCCTCGGGAGTGGATATCGATTCTTGATAGTGACTCTGTTCACTCATGGAAATCTATACATAGTCTCATACTTTCATCTTTCTTCTTTACAAATAACACAGGCGCACCCCAGGGTGATACATTTGGTTGAACAAATCTCAGTTCTAATAATTTTTCTAATTGCTCCTTCAATTCTTTCATCTCCTATGGTGCCATTCTATAGGGAGCCTTCGATATGGGTTTTGTTCTGGATAAGAGATCGATAGGGAATTCTACTTCCCTATCAGGGGGTAAACCTGGTAATTCTTCGGGAAACACATCAGGATATTTCCTTACAACTGCTATGTCTTCTATTCTTATCTCCTCATGTTCCTTATCTATTAAGGTTGCCAAAAACCCTCGACACTCATGCCGTAATAATTTGGTGGCCTTTGAAGCTGAGATCACTGGGATGTTTACTTTATTCTTCACACCTTCAAACGCATATTCTGGGCCCCCTTCCATTTTAAAGATTATCTTCTTTAGACGACAGTCTACATGTGCATAATATGTTGATAACCAATCCATTCCTAAGATAATGTCATATTCCATCTCTCCTAGCTTAATCAAATCCGCTTGTGCTTTCATTTCTCCTATGGTAATTTCACATCCTTTATAGTATACATCAGTGGTCAGTTTCGTGCCTACCGGAGTGGACACCACTAGTTGAAAACCCAAAGGTTCAGATTCCTTATTAATTTTTGTGGCAAAAGACGAAGAAATGAACGAGTGTGAAGCACCAAAATCAAATAATACTCGAGCAATTCTTTCGGATAAGCGAATAGTACCTTCAACCACTGTATTAGATGCCCAAACTTCTTGCTGGGTCAGAGCATTCATTCTTCCTTGGACCTTGGGTTGTTGCACTGAACCCTGCGTCATGGCTGGTCGAGTTGTGTTGGCAGGTCGCCGAAAGGCCCCCGATGGTCCAGCTATCGGGGCAATACCTGACGTCTGCCTTCCTGTTCCCCTACTTGCGCTAGGATACCCACGTAGTGTCGGACAATCCTTTCTCATGTGGCCCAGTTTGCCGCAGCGAAACATTGCTTGCTTGTTAAACAGTTGACAGTATGATTTCGATTGCACCTAGGACACCACGTAATTCCCGCAGAATTGTAACGCGGAAAGGATGTGTGTGGCGAGTCTTGGAGGGATCCTGCATCCCTGGACCACGAGCCTATCATTGTCCGTTGAGCGGGTGACGCAGAAGGTCTAATACTTCCGCCGAACCTGAAGCCGGGTGATCCCATTCTTGGTGCACTGAGATATCGAAAGCGCTTGGCAGAAGGTGACTCCTTAGCTTTTTATCCTGATTTTCTTGCATGTCCCTTTCAACTTCTAGTGCTTTCTCCACAGCCTGACTATAAATTTGTAACTGAAAGGACCAATTGGCTTCTGATTCCTGACCTCAAACCCCTCACAAACCTTTTCGTCCTGTCCTCTTCTTCTGACACCAACTTAGAAGCATATCTTGATAACTGAGTGAATTTGACTTCATACTGGCTCACCGTCATTTGATCCTACTTCAATTCTTGAAATTCCATTGCGAGCTTGTCCCTTACTACTCCTGGTATATACTTTTCATTGAATTTTTTGACCAGGAACTTCCAAGAAATTTCTTCCCCCAAGGACTTAGCTCCAGCTTTAACCATCTCTCACCAACGTTCCGCCTCTCCCTGAAATATAAAAGAGGTGAAAGATACTCGTTGATCCTCAGTGCATTCCATAACATCTAGTATTTTTTCAATTTGACGAAGCCACTCTTCTGCTTGTATTGGGTCTGCTCCTCCTTTATATGCCGGCAGGTTTAACTTCTGAAATTGTTCTAGAGCCCTGCGTGGATTGTTTATAGTTGCCAGCTGCACCAACCAATCTGGCATCCTATCAGGGGCTCTCTGGTTGGCATTGAGTTGATCCATCACAACCTCGTGATTGGTCGGAGGGTGGACACTCTCGTCCGTACTGTGGGGTGAGGCATTACCTTCAGAATTAGTATCCGATGGAGGAAAATTTAGGTCCATCAATACCTAAGAGAATAACCAGTTCTTACTATCAACAAAATTCATATAATAAGGAAAGTTTCATATACAAAATACCACTACTATTCATAACTTCAAAATATTTTTCGTTACAAGATTTACATTGTTTTACATTGTCATGCTTACATTCATACAAAAGATGCAAGTGTATATACTAAGATACATCATTTTCGCGCATTTCTTTTACGAACATACAAAGGGTCTGTTTGGTTGTCGTAACTGGCCGTAATTCGTAATTGTAATTGGTAAAGTCTTTTACAATTGTAAATGAGTTACATGTATGTAAATTTTACGGTGTTTGGTTGGTAATTTAAAATTGTAAAGTAGGAAAGTGTATTATACTTTACGGTATTTGGTTGTCGTAATGTATAAGTTGTAAGTGAAAAAGTTGACCACAAAATTAACTATTTGGTGATTTTAAAAGTTTTAATACTGCAAATAAGTATTAAAAAGTTAAATATTAAAAATTTTAATATTAATATAAAAAATATTACAAATTTGTATGACCACAAAATTAACTGTAACTGGGCTATAAGTAAGTGGTAACTGGGTTGCAAGTGAGTGTTAGTTGAGTTACGTAAGTCTTTTACGAATTACGGTCCAAACAAACGTCGTAGTTGTAACTGGGTAGTAAGTTATTTACGAATTACAGAGTTTTACGCGAAACAAACGGCCCCAAAATCTCTCCCAAGGCTCTAAATATTCAAGCAAAGACACCCCCCCCCCCCAAAATACTATGTACCGAAACCCCTTTCATGGAGTTGGTGTTCGAATCAGTGAAGCTTTCATCCTTGCTATCCCCTGCTGATGTTTCCCCCTTACGGACTCCTTCCTCTGGATATTCCTCCGGATCCTCTTCCTCAGGATCTTCTTCTGGATCCTTTTCCTCAGGGTCTTCTTCTTCTTCCATTATAGCGTCATCATCACATCTCCAGTACTCGTAGTCGTCATATAGATCCATATCTTTAACCCAGGTAGCATTCCACCAAATACCCCCATAAAACATCTTCCCTTGGGATCCCATTTCATCATCGGGTACGACTCCCTGATCCCCAATCACTGGCACATTTCTTATAACACTTTCAGCATCACTAATGGTATTCTTATTGTTATGTCCTACTAATCCCATCGTATCGACACTGCCATCGGGTCTACTAAAGATAGTCTCTGGATCAGTCTCGTCTGACTCGTAATCCCAATCCATGCTATTTGCAATCCAACTCAGGCTTTCAGTCCCCGAGCTATCGGATGACAATTCTGGCATATCAGAATCTCCCATTTGTAGAAATAAAATTTCGCATTAGATCATTTATCTGTTCAATTCCTCGAAACACAATAGTTTGTACATATAAAAAAATATAGTACTTGAAATTTTCTCACGTCATACTCCAATTCTCTAGATTAATGTTGAACTCAGGGGTCTTCCTGTTGAATTTACTCTGACTTGTATGATATTTCCGTTGCCCCCCAATCTCAGTGTCCCATACCACTAGAGATCCATACAAAAGGCCCGCACCCCGTAGGATCCATTCAAACTAGAGTATGCGGGTACTCGAATTAGAATGTAGGGGAACAGTTAAATGTCACACATTTCAGGGTAATTCATACACCTAAAGGTCCACTATCTTTCTATACAAGCCATATCAATTTACCATCATACATATCATGTACATACAACTATACAATCAATCCGTACTTGCTACACCTATCTAAACCAACAACCTTGCTCTGATACCAACTATAAAGGGTCCCAGATAAATAACATATGAATTGGCCAATGATTTCGAAAAGTTAAGTTCCCTTTGATTTCACAAAAATTTTAGCAGCACCTCCCCTAAATATTTTCATTTTCTCATGATACAAGACAATGCTTTCGGTTCATAACGGCCTACTTATCTCAATTAATAATTTCAGCCTATTCGGCTTACTTAACAATGGATGCAATATATACTTCATAATCAATTCAAACTTCTTTTTACATACATCCACATCATGACCCTACAAAGGCAAACTTTCGATCCATAACATCAACAGCTTCAATTTCATACATCATGTCACCCAGATGAACCTCCCAGTTTAGGTTCCCAAAATATTATATATACCTTAAGTTCCCCAAAATCAAAATGTATCACCCAAGACAAGATACATGCAATAAGTATTCCATACGTAAAAATTAGAACGGTAGCAAATAAGCATACATGCGAGAATAACTAGCAAAAAATGGAAAACTAAAGCGGATGGCATGTCGTTCCTCCTTTCGCTAAAACCATAGGGCTACACCGGTCTTTTACCTTTGTCCAAACCTGAAATAGGTAGAAGAAAATAAAATGAGCTCGATGGCTCAATGAGTAAACCATGTTAGAAAAAAACTAGTACAAGGCTTCATAAGACAATACATTCTAGGAGAGGTGTTTTACATTTAAGACTAATATGCGATGCAACTTCTTCTTTAACTTTCTTTACCTTAGACTCCATCACTAATGATTTAGATGTCTCAATTACCATGAGTTTTATTATTCTATAAGCCAATTTAAAGTGAATTGCCTACATGCAGGTGCATGCAAACATGTATATATATATATATATATATATATATTATATATATATATATATATATATATATATATATATATATATACACACACACACACACACACACACATCTACACCAACCGGTTTACCACTTTATTAAGTCATGACATCCTCAGTTTAACATACACTACCAAAGTGAGACAAAGTTTGACAGTTTGCTTTAGGTGAAGTATTTATGCATAATTCTGTAATCTAGAGTCAATTCACCGTCTTCCCCCTCCTACCGGCTCCCGCCCGGCCCCTTCCTCCATTTAGCATATACGTAAACATATATTATTAAGTCCCCGTCTTCCCTCTCTTACCGGCTCCCGCCCGGCCCCTTCCTCCATTTAGCATATATATATATATACATACTTATAATGAATAAATCTCTGTCTTCTTCCTCCCACCGGCTCCCGCCCGGTCCCTTCCTTCAAAAGATACATATACATATAAAGAATAAATCTCCGTCTTCCCCCTCCTACCGGATCCCGCTCGGCCCCTTCCTCTAAAATATACATATATGCAAATGTAGTTAATAGGTTATTATGCACTTCACCAAAGTAAAAAGTTACACTCACAAGCCATTCATACAATCAATACATGTCAAGTGAAAGGAGATACATACTCAATAGCTTCACTACATCATGGGGCAATCACAATGCACAACGCTAAGTCTTATATATAAATATGCGTTACTCTTTTACTCGATGATGCACAAAACAATACCTATGTGAAAGAGGGTTTTCCCCCGTTGGAGTATGCACACCCTTAGATATCCATATCGACTTCTTATTATCTACGGGGTCACTGATGCGGAGCATGAACTCTAAGCATGTATTCCAACAACCACTTATTTAGGAGATGTAATAATCATGTAACATGCATTTAGATTTCACTTATCATAATGATTAGGGAAAAATAGTGACTTTATCATGATTCAACCTCCTTTACAAAATTGGGAATTTCCTAATCATTCCAATACATAAATGGGTTCCCTAATGGGTTAGGTTTACTCACTTTTTCAACAACTCCTCACTTGGTCTTCACTTGCCAGACTTCCGAATAACACCCCCTAGTGATCAACATATAGAGGTTACATGTTAGTATCTAATCATAAAAAATTAAAAAGAGAAAATTTAGGGTTTTGCCCTCATATATACCTGAATTTCAGTCTGAAAATCTCCCTTTTTAAGTAGTGATTTGAGTCCTAAATAATTCAGATCTGGCCCTGAATCTTCCCCCTAATGGATCAGAACTAGGTTACCCTTCTTCCACCTCCCTCCCCACGAGAACCGACGCGAGGACCCCCCTCCTCCCCTCGCGCGCGGCCTGCCCATGCGCGCGGCCGCGCGCGCGGTTGTTGCGCGTGCCGCCTCCCCTGTCGGCTGGCTGCTGAGTTGAAGAAGGGAGAGAATGGGTTCAGGTTATTTTTGGTTAGTTTAGAATTTGGGGAGAGGAGTTTTCTCTTTTAGGGCTGAAGGAAGGAGATGCAAAGTTTCCCCCTTTTTCTCCTCATAAGGTCAAAACTTTTCTAGTTATTTATTTATTTACAAAATGGGTGAGAAGCCACCTCACCAATATCTCCTTTCTAGGCTCTATTTATCCTCCACCTCATCACACACTTTCCCAACCATCCTCCTATCTCTCTAACACAACAATGCTAATAATATCTTAAAAAAAAGAAAGGAATTATTTAGGTATGGTTGGTGAAAATAGGGGTGTATTCTTTGGGGTATACTCCCATGGTTAAATGTTTAAAATTTTTGAAGCTTCTATACACAATACATGCACGTGCAAGCATAGTCCTAAATACCCATATGTGTAAAAGTATCATCTTACTATGTCCATAGCTAAACAAACCAATAACTATGATTAATTAGAAATTAAGGTGTTACACCCGTAGCCTCAACTCCAACCTCTAATCCTCTACCCAAGAGGAGACCAGAGAGAAAACATCGATTACAATCACTTAGTGACCACAAAGATCACAAACTAAGAACTCATAAACAAGAATTCTATAAAATAAATAAGGAGATGAAGACTCAAGCATGTGTAAGAAAACTTAAGAATTTGAAATTGAAACTCTTGAGAAAATAATTAAAAAAACTTCTCTGAAGATATAGGAATTTGTAGCACAAAAATGAATTTCTCCCAAAAACTTGTTTTCTTATTTTTCAAAACTTTTTCAAAAACTTAAACCCGAATATGTACTTGAAAACCTTAGCTCAATACTCTCTTCAATTGGTCCTATTTATAAGGAATATGATGGGGCCATTAGAGGCTAATCTCAGTCATTAAGAACATGTTTAAAGACAAATAAAATAAATACTTGCCATTTGAAAATAAAACAAAAACTTTGAAACAAAAAAAAGCCATTTAAAGGTAATTTGTCTGTTCTGGCAGATTCCTGGTCGACCGGCAACAACTACAAAAACTAGCCATTGTAATCAGTCAATCAGGCGGTCGACCAACCAGAGCACCACTCTGAGCTCAGAGTTGGCGGTTAACCGGGTGGTCGACTGGTTTGGCTATGCTAAAATAGATAACAGCTCTCGGTCGATCGAGCGATCGATCGGGCCCAGAGTGAAAATGCTCGTGGCCCTTGTGCACATTCGGTCGATCGCGCGGTCGACTAGCCTTAGCCCAAACTGCATATTCTTTTATATTTTAAAATACTTTTTAAAATTCAAATAAATTCTCCTAAATTTTACAAAGATTAGTTCTTATAAATACATTTGAGCACAAATACGTGGAATTAAAAAATCAACACATATTACAAACTTATGAACTTATTTTTGAGATGTCATAACAATTTTGAAATAAAACTTAATTTTCTAAAAACAATAAACTTAAAAACATAAACTGGTTAAATCGAAACCAAAGACTTTTGATTTTTAAAAACTAGTATCAAACTTTGGTGTGCGTCTGTGTAAGCTTGACCAATCAAATCTAATCTATATTTTACAAGCATCTAAGCATCCTTACAAACTAGAGTCTTCTTCTTCAAATAATCTTCTTCTTCATTTTGACTCGATCAAACTTGATTCTTATGAGCTAGACTCCTTTTTGAATACTTGATATACTCTTTATGCTTAAGATCTTGATTAAACTTGTAGACTTAAATATCATAAGACCATTAGTACTATAACTACATAAGTTTAATCATCTTCAAAACAAGAGTGATGAGCCTTTGGACCAACTATCTCCTTTAGAAAGCACCAAATATAATACGAAAAACTAATAGAGATAGATCTAAATTGATAAAGATTGAAATTTTACCTCAAAATGAAACTCTATACAAGTTTCTGAGCGATCTACTCCGTCAAATCTGATCCGAACGAACAATCCAACACCGTTTTGAGATCAACACACGATTCCACGAATAGACCAACTCCGCTCCAAGATCAATACACGATCTCCGTCGAACAGACCACAATGCTCTTAAGATCGACACACGACCCCAGTTCTTAAGATCGACACACGACCCCAATTGAACCTGAGAAGCTTTGATACCACTTATTGTGCCCTCCTGAGAAATCCCAAACGGCACACCAATCATCAAGATCAGCGTTCCAACATCGAGTTAATCTCCAAACAATATGGCACGAACACAAATGTAAATGAGAAAGTGATAATAACCAATTTAACGAGGTTCAACAACTTGCCTATATCCTTGGGGCAGAAGGGAGAAGATCTTATTTAACTGAGTTATAAGAGTTATAAAGATGATCCGAAAATTCAACTAGAGAAACTACGCACTAGGTCATAGAAATCTCACAAACAAACCCACCCTAGAACTCTCAATACAATTTACTTCTCACAGGTTACAAATAATGGGGACAATACCTCTCTCTATATATAACTAGAGAATTCACAAAGAAAAGAGAATCAAAAGATTTGAAATTGGATCTGAAACAATTTTAGAATCCAAATTGAAATCAACTCAGATCCATCAGTCAGACGACCGAGTATAGCGGTCGATCGGGCATCGACCGCTAGTTGTGCAGATGCACAAAACATCATTCTGGACGGTCGACCGTCCCTATCTGGACTGTGCTGCTCTCTGTTGGTCAGTCGACCGACTTCATCCTCCCTTTCTTCTATGCACTTCTGTGCACGTCGGTCGACTGGAAGGTTGACCGACCCGATGCCTAGAAGATCTTATTTAACTGAGTTATAAGAGTTATAAAGATGATCCGAAAATTCAACTAGAGAAACTACGCACTAGGTCATAGAAATCTCACAAACAAACCCACCCTAGAACTCTCAATACAATTTACTTCTCACAGGTTACAAATAATGGGGACAATACCTCTCTCTATATATAACTAGAGAATTCACAAAGAAAAGAGAATCAAAAGATTTGAAATTGGATCTGAAACAATTTTAGAATCCAAATTGAAATCAACTCAGATCCATCAGTCAGACGACCGAGTATAGCGGTCGATCGGGCATCGACCGCTAGTTGTGCAGATGCACAAAACATCATTCTGGACGGTCGACCGTCCCCATCTGGACTGTGCTGCTCTCTGTTGGTCAGTCGACCGACTTCATCCTCCCTTTCTTCTATGCACTTCTGTGCACGTCGGTCGACTGGAAGGTTGACCGACCCGATGCCTCTGCGTGAACTCCATGCTGTTGTTAGCCATGTCTTTCGCCACTGAGTTCCAAATCTTCTCTGAATTATTCAATGAGTTAAAAAACTCTATCAAATAAGTTTTAGATGTTCTCCCCAACAATATTCTTATTGACTCATTACAAACCCAATAACTAATTATGTGTGCTGGTATCAAAAAATTTGAAATTATTAAAAAAAGATTAAATAAAATATGAAATTCTAAAAAAAAAAACTAACATTTCATGTAAAGTATCTTACTTATGTTTATTTTGTGTTTGCACCAAAATATTTTGTTGAAATGTGACAAGATTCCCATCAATTACTCTCAAAGATGTGTTAAAATATTTCTAGTTTTTTGAACAAAATTTTTAAAGAGTTTTTGTTATTTTTATAAAATTTGTCGAGACCGATATCACCGAGCCAAAATGGCTGATATGGCCTTTTCTGATACAAAACTTTACGGTCGATTCAGATTCCAATTTTGAGATTTAGAACCATGCTCTTAATGAAGCCGGATAGCTTTCTTTATGACTTATATGTATTCGATAAAATCATTAATTAATTGGTTTTCATAAAGGGTGTGATTGATGAAGAAAATGATGTTAATTTACTATCTTCTCTACCTCCATCACATGAGTATCTTGTTATTAATATGGCAAAATTTATATTAGCGTGGAGGATATGACTATCTTGTTTGTTGGTGTGATGTGCATGGCGTGATGTGCATGTTGTCAGATATTCACCATGGTCCAAACTTGAATAAGAATCTCATCTTCTTGAATGCTTTATGTTGGAAAACAATCTATATGCTCTGATACTCATTGTTGTGAATTCAAGGAGTATAACCCCATGACTGGATCGACTGTGGTGGCACAGCGAAAACAAACCACAGGATCTACTAATGCAACATGAAGAAGAGAAAAAGATATTTCAAAGTAGATAGAAAGCTAACGAAAATATAACATGGTTCCACCGATCAAACAGATCGTGTGCACGTCCATGAGAGAAGGGAGGAGAAACTTTATTAAAATTTTGGGGAAGTACAATAAGAATTACTTATACCTCATGTTGAGAAGATTATAAACCCTTAATGGTCGCCAAGAATAGTGAACCCTTGTGGGTAAGTTTCTCTCACGAATCTCTCACCTAGATGAATTATACCCTTAGAAATTATAAATTCATTGGATTATCTTGGAATACATTGAAGGCTACCCCTAAGGGGTTATTTATAGACCATACAACTCTCCTAATCCTAAACAAATTCCATCAATTAGAATAAAGGAAGTTTGAATCCAACTCAGACTCAAAACAGATTCAGAAAAGAAAACTGTCAGATCTGACATTAGTCAACCTTCACGACGTATTTACGTCATAATCCTAACACTTTAGACTTCAATGATTGCCAGTACTCAGCTTGAGATGGGTTGTTAAAGAAAATTGTACATAGTGCACACTATTTTAAAATAGCAGATAACTATATCGTTTCTTAGCTATTTTGAAGTCAAAGTGACAAATGAAAGCACATTTCAAATTATTCAAAAATCAAAATACTATAAACCCCAAACAACACACTTCCATCTCGATAAACTTAAATGGAAGTAGAATTATTCAATTGCTAATTCAGAGCTTGTGGCATCTACAAATGCATGTAGTATAATTAGATGTAGCCATAAAGTTGCTCCAGTTGGAACCCACCGGCATCACTCTAAGTTGAAATCTGAAAAATGCACAAATGAGATCCCTTGTGGATCCCTTTGTGACAACACACTGTAGGTGTCTCCAAAAGGGGAACTTGCCCAGTTGGCTTTAACGGGTGAGTTCACTATTTCAAGGCACATCCAATACAATTTCGAAGAATTTCCCCACTAGCTGCAGAGAGGCTAGGAGCAATCCACCTTATTGATATTGATCAAATAGAAAATAAGAATAAAAAACTCATGCAGTGCAAGGATTTCTACAATCTTTAGCATCACATTCAATCTTCTGATGTGTATTCTGTTATCCGACTATTTGATGTGATGTACACAAGCAGTTTAACCTCCTTGAGGGGGATGAAAGAAATGTCGCAATATGTTTTAGACATTTTTTTTGTTGCTAATTAACTCAACCGCCGATGAGATTCACTAGCGACCTATGGGGAGCAAACTCGGGGCCTGACCGAGGCCACGTCGGGGAGAGAATAAGTAAGTGTTCACACATTATTGGCATTAGTGGCTTTTTTCTCTCTCTTGATATTCACCTAAGCATTAGGAGTCCCCTTTTTTGTCTCCTAAAATTTAGTGGGTGAGTCATCTTCCATGGTCAGTTGGCTATACAAGGGCCTACTAAAAGAACATATCCTCTGCTTTTGTAGCAAAATGCCTCATGGAGTAGGGTTTGTTGGCTGATACTTGTGTTCTGTTGTAGCCATAATATTATTTGATCACACCTTCCAAGTGGATAATGCCAATTAATTACATGCTGATCCACAAAGCTGATACCATGTAGATTGAGTAATGCCTTCAAGGCCTTAAAATTGTGAATACCTATTTTCATCTGAAGACTATGTTGCATTCCTAGGTGAATTGACTCTGCATTCACCCACATTGGTGCTCATATGTAACTTGGTTGGAGTGCTAGATGGGATGCCCAAAAAAAAAAAAAAAAAACAAAACCTCAACTAAATAAAACCTTGTAGTGCATGAACATATGTGTAACTTGGAGTGCTCATATGTAACTTGAGTGCTAGAATGGAGAGAATCATCGTGAATGAGTTCATGTCAGTTAACTGAAAGAAATTCGGCCACAGTTTAATTTTTGGGGACAGTTGGTTATCTTATCATTATCAAAGTTCTGATTAGTGACAAATTTCAGAATGCTTTGGTGTTCACCTGTTCTTCTCATATGTAATCATTTTGTCACTAGCTGTTGTTTCTATGGGATTAAAGTTCTCTCAGTTTTAAGGAATTACGAGCTCCTTTAGCCGTCATATTCAATGTTAGAATTAGACAAAAGAATAAGATGCCTGTTACAAAGATTCAGTCCTCTTGTGATTTGTAACTCTTTAAGTTGTTCATTTCTGTCTCTGCCTGTAGACTTCATACACAATTGGAATAGCACCCACAATACTAGTTCTAATGCTGTAATGAGAAAATGTTATGATAATTTTGATTCTAATACAAATGAAGGGCTTGACTTGTTTGAATTTTGATGTCATCATTTTGTTTCTCAGGTATATAATGATTCGATAGTAATCTAAGCTGGAAGGAATCTGATTTGTCTGGGGACTCATTGATATCTGTCACATTTATTTTGCAAATAGTAAATTGGATACCAATACAACTCTTGTTTGATGACAACTTATTTATTACTTATTAGGAGAACATACACATAAGTCATCGTGAGAAGTACATGATAATGCACTTCAACTTGATATAATAATGATACAATAATATTTGCAGAAGTTTAAACAAATGTAATGGCAATGGGACTTCTCACCAGGAACTTGCCTGAGTCCCAATACAGCTGTCCTTCTGATACCTGACCTGCTTGTAATGGGGCACCCTTGAGGCTAAATGTCACTTCAAAAGTTAACTTCTCATAAAGCTGTGAAAACTGAAGTGTAGTGGGATTAACATCTACATTTACACCATCAGGCTCATCACCCCCAATTGTGTAAACAGAGTTTGGTTCACCGACATTTGTTACCGTTCGCCTTACAGTTACTGATGGACTGGAAGATCCAAGGTCAGCTATGAATGAAGGGTAGTTCAGGTTTTCCGGAGCGACTTTTTGCACGTTGGCACATTGGACTGAGACACCAACTATAGCTGTGACTTGCCGATCGAGAAATCCTGCACCACAAAGGTAATGGACATAATTGTAGTAATAAAGATTGTAAATGAGTCCTGGATTGATGGCAGCCAATGGGTCAACATGCCCAGATCCCCTAGCATAAACAGTCGCTGGGCGATTGGTTCCGTCATCAAATTCATCTGTTATGAGCTTTCCATCGCGATCCAATATGTAAGCAGTCGTCATGAGTGCTGATTTTATTGCGGCTGGTGGCCAATTCGGGTAAGCCTTCTGGAGAAGTGCAGCGATGCCAGAGACATGAGGGGTGGCCATGGAGGTCCCGCTCTCAAAATAGAATGTGGCAGCTTTGCCAGTAGGTGTAGGACTGATGTCCCATGGCCAGGCTGCTAGAATATTGACACCGGGTGCAATGACATCTGGCTTGATGATGCCTCCATTCACGAGGCTTGGACCTCGTGAAGAGAAGGTGGCGACTGCTGGTGATGGACTAACTTCATATTGTGTGCCTTTGAAAACGATCGCTGCTGTAGGGTTTGCTGTATTTGCATAATAGGACCCAATCATTCTTGCCACCCTATTGCCAACATTTGTTGTAGGTAGGACATGAGCATGAGGAGCAGTCGTGTCTCCACTCTCCCACACATTCATTACTATCATGCCAGCTCCTCCAGCTCTTTTGACGATATATCCCCTTGTAATGTCATCAATAATTGTATTAGTGCACATCACAATCTTACCTTGGACATTAAACTGCCTCAAGTCCAAATTGCACGCAGATGCAGCAGGTGTTGCGAGACGAGCGAACGGATATACGAGGGGCAGCTCTGTGTTGTTGAGTGTGCTCGGTTGGTAAGTAGATTCTCCGGGGAATTCCCTTCCATTTCCAAGCCTCACGGATGCCATTATTTTTCTACCCGTTGTGCTTGCTCCAACGGTTAGAATCCACGGAGCATCATTGCCAATGACACTCTTGGCAGGCCCATCATTTGCAGCTGCAGCGCAGGGGAATATTCCTCTTACGATTGCTGCAAATGACCCAACTGCCACAGGGCTCTCATGGAGTGCGACGGTGACTGAGCCAAGGGACATAGAAAGCACATCTACATTGTCGCGAATAGCTTTATCTATTCCTGCAAATATGTCTGAAGAGGTGCCAGTTGCTCTACCTGCAGCATCTTTATGTAAAACCTTGTAAATTGCTAGGTGAGCTCCAGGCGCGGTGCCGGAGGCTCTGCCCTCTGCGTAGCCGAGAACCTCCGCATTATCAACAAAGCTTCCAGCTGCAGTACTGGCACAATGGGTTCCGTGCCCGTGGTCGTCCAACGGAGTGTGTATGTTTCCATTCCTGAACCCAATGGCGCCGAGCAACTTGTTGTTGCACAGGCGGCCGGCACCCCAATAACAAGCGCCATTCCATTTTGCTGGTGGTGGAGGCATCCCGTCCTCGTTGAAGGAAGGGTGGGTAGGTTTGATCCCGGTGTCGATGACACCTATTATCTTCCCCTCCCCAAAATTGTATTGGTTCCAGAAGCCTTGTCCAAAGTCTCCGTTTAGCCCCAAGAAGTAGGGCGTATAGGTTGTTTGGCTTTCGAAAATCTTCTCAATGTACGCTGTCACAAACCCATCCATGGATTCCATGGCCTCCACCTCCTCATGAGTTAGTCTTGCAGCGAAGCCGCAGATCACATGACGATAAGCGTAAAGCATCCGTCTCTCCCCCGAGGCGAGGGTGTTGTTGGGTAAGAAGGACATATACCAGCTTTTCCGGTCCCCAAAGCGGAGGAACCTAGTGCCCTGAGGCCTCTGGACATGAACAACATAGGTTTGAATTTGTGTAGTGTTTCCTACTTGCTCATTGACGACAGGTAGAGGATGGCTATTAACCATGAGAAAGGTGGGGTAAGTTAGAAATGAGAGGCATAGACCAAGGAGGATGGTAGACATCACAATCTCCATTGGTGAGGAGATCCAACTATGGATTGATGAGAAAGTAAGAGATGACACCTTTCTTTATAGTGAGCTAAAGTAGAAGCTGTGCAAATGGAAATATCATTGTTATTGAATTATAGTGCTGGATGCCATTGATCATTTAGTGATGATTGCAAAATCCAGAAAACAATTATGGGAGGGGCCTTACTAGTATCAAACCAAAACAATGGAAGGGTGAAGGAAGCTTACACTTTCGAGGTTCTAAAATTAATGCGGCATCATGATGTGTTTCCTCATGTGGAACTGAGGAAGATTGCTTTGGATCCCCATTGGATTCTGTTGTGTTTATGTCGTCTTAGATTGTTGTGCAAGCTGCACACAATAATGACTATTGGAAACCGATGGAATGTGCTATGCTGATCCTTTTCCTTCTGCAGTCTGTGTGCAAATCGATCCACATTCGATCCGTGATAGCTCAGTTGGGAGAGCGTCAAACTGAAGATCTGAAGGTCACGTGTTCGATCCACGTTCACCGCGAGAAAATTAGTTTCCTTTAGAATAATATCATCTAGTTAGTTTGGGATAATAATTTAAAGCCTACCCCAAATACTCGGGACAAATGGCTTAGTTGTAGTTGTTGTTGTAGCCTGTGCAAATGTCAAGTTATATATAAACCTTTGATTCAGTTACCGAAAGAGGACTAGTTTTAGGCTTTTATTGCGTATTTCTTATGGAGTAAACTGGAAGAGGAGGGAGGTGGCTTATGGTGAAGCAGTGAGGGTGGACTTGAGTTGCAGTGCAGGCTATACTATGATCTTTCCTCCAAGTTTCATTTCCTCTTTTAACTTACTGCTTCTTGCAAAGGTACAAGAAACGAAAGCACTACTGCAACAAATTTCATACCTTCTGCTCTAAGCTCTGCCATTCTATCCTATTGGTTTCCATTGCATAGAGTGGTCCAAATCTAATCATCTTCAGTCTACAGATTTGGAATCCGGTGGTGGCATCCTTTTGTAGCAATGTTATAATAGGGGACCTTTGTTTGTTAGAAATATTTAGCAAACTCTTATAGTATTTTGAGTGCCTCATATTTATTAGAGAAGAATACAAGTTCAGCTGGAGGTGTTACAAGCTTTAGAGATCAAGCACGGGCTTGTACATGACTTGTGCATGTTATAAGTCGACTAATAAGTCTATTGGTCGACTTATGATTTAGCCTATTCGACTTATACTTTGGTATAGTCGACTAATCGTTGCCAACATAGAGTTCGGTTCTTAGATTTTGTCAGAATAGTCGACTAATGATTGGGTATAATCGACTAAAACATGTTATTAGTCGACTTATACTAGGGTCTAGTTGACTAATGTCAGGTTCTGACAATTTTCTTTTGTATTTCTGTTTTCAGTATGGATTGAATTTAAGTTTTCTTCTTTCTTTAAGGCAGTGCTGATTGAATTGTTAAAATTTAGGTTGGATTAGGATCATCCTACGTGCCTATATAAACCTTTTGGGGTAGCCTTTGAAGGCAAGTCAAGTTTATGAGAGATTTCCACCATTGACAGAGTTGTGAGAGAGATCTTCTTATTCTTGTATTTTCTTCTTTATTTTCAATAAAGTTTCTCCCCTTCTCCTTGTGGACGTAGGCACTCTTGCTGAACCACGTTAAATCTGATATTTTTTTTGTTATATGGTGATTAATCTTGATTACTTGCTAGTGGTAGAGCTTCTACGTTTCCACTACAAAGTCCTCAACTTTGTATTTCTCTGTTATTTTATCGGCGTTGATCAACAACAATTAATATCAGAGCAATGTCTAGTAAGGTGACCACGACAACCAAGTTCAAGGTGGAGAAATTCGATGAGAAGTTCAACTTTCTATTGTGGAAGATGCGAGTAACATCGTTGCTAGTGAAAGAGGGCACACACAAGGCCCTGCTTGGTATTGAGGAGAAGTTATCGAAGATGGAAGATGATGAGTGGAATGATATCAACTTCACGTGTAGGTGATCATACTATGCCTATGAGATGAGATCTTCTAAATGTCGTGAACGAGGAGACAACTACTGGTCTTTGGTGTAGGCTGAAGAGCCTTTACATGGCGAAGAGTTTATCAAACAAGCTCTTCATGAAGAAGCAGTTATACAGCCTTCGGATGAAGAAAGGTACACCTATTCTACCACATCTTAATGCTTTTAATAGGATTTTAAGTGATTTTTGGCTCTATAGGTTAAGCTAAAAGAAGAAGACAAAGCTCTTCTGTTACTCTATTCTCTTCTATCAACTTATGACCACTTGACGACTACCATCATATATGGTAAGCATACCTTAGAGTTAGAAAACGTCAGGCAGATGCTCTAAAATAACGAGCTGATCAAGAAGACAAATTTTACGGCGGAGGCCTTAGGACTGGTTGTGAAGGTCGAGAGGGAGAGATCAAAGAGTAGGGGACTCAATAGGGATTCAGAGGATTCTAGCAGTTTTGCTTGCTATTTTTGTCAGAAATCAGGGTACAACGTGAAGAATTGTATGAAATATAAGGAGATGCTGAAGAAAAAAGGCGGTAAGAATTCTGATGGGGTTAGTGGAAAGTCAGATCAAATCGGTGTTGTCGAAAAAGCAGATGAAAATCCATGTGAAGTCTTGACAGCTGAGTCAGGAATAGAAAAAATATTCAGATGTTTGGTTACTTGATTCAGGGTGCACACACCACATGTACCTAAAAAAAGAGTGGTTAAGTACTTATATGTCTTACGATGGAGGCTCTGTCCTGATGAGCAACAACACCATGTAAGTTAGATGGACATGTTCGAACCCTTACGAACGTACGTCATGTTTCAGACTTAAGGAAGAGTCTTCTTTTGTTAGGAGCTTTGGAAGGTGTAAGTTTTCAGGTACAGATGGAGGTATTAAAGTTATCAAGGGCTCCATGATGATTCTCAATGAACGGACTGGAAGCTTTTACAAGATGAAAGGAAGCATAATTATTGGTGATATTTCAGCAACAACGGAGAAAGAGGATACTACAAGACTTTGGCATATGCGTCTTGGACACATGAGCAAGCGAGGTTTTCAAGACCTACACAAAAATGATGCTCAACCAGGTATCAAATATTATAAACTTGATCTTTGTAAATTTGCATCATGAATTGACAACGTAGAGTAGCTTTCTGTACATCACTACAAGACAAAAGACTTGTTAGATCTTATACGTACGGATGTGTGGGGCCTTCACCAATAGCATATATCGGGATGCTAGATACTATATTACATTGATAGATGACTTCTCCAGGAGAGTTTAGGTATACTTCTTGAAGTAAAAATCAGAAGTATTTCAGATGTTCAAGGGGTGAAAAATTATGGTGGAGAATCTGAAGGGGTGAAAGGTGAAAATTTAAAGGTCCGACAATGGAGGCGAGCATATCTTCACGGAATTCAAAGCTTACATAGCAGGAAAGGACATCAAACACTAGCTAAGTATTCCCGGGCGACCAAAATAGAATAGAGTAGCAGAGCGCATGATTCGGATACTTACAAAGTGTGCCCGCAGTATCAAGTTATATGACATGTCAGAAGGTTTTGAGTAGAGGCGGTGAATCATTTGAGTTATCTGGTAAGTAGGTTACTATCAACAGTCGTTGATCTTCAGATCCCAGAGGAGATATTGCGAGGAAAGTTTGTAGATTATTCAACCTTACAGATTTTTAGTTGTTCAATGTATAGTTTGGTAGATAGTAAAAAAAAAAACAAACTGGAATTCAAGTCTAAGAAGTGTATCTTCATCGGGTTCACCAAAAGAGTCAAGGGCTTCAGACTATGGGATTTCGAGACAAGAAGCGCCTTTACCAATAGAGATTTAGTCTTTGACAAAGAATCAATGTTGAAAGAAAAATCAGAGACGGAGGATAAAGTGCAAGGTGGAGCTCCAGACAGTTCAACGACACACAAGAAAAGGGAGTTGAGTTCTCAGAGAGACCTAAAAGGCCTAATGGGTCAAATGAAGACTCCTCAAATTTAGATGGAGACAGACAGAAGGCTATTCAAGAGCAACTTAGATCATTGAGGCGGTCAATCAGAGTTACGGTGCCACCAACAAGGTAAGGCTGGGAAGATGATCACGTCTCCATCGCATTAGTAACTGAAACAGGTGATCCTAGTAGTTATAGGGAGATGATCGAGGCAGATGACCATGACAAGCGGATTACAATCATGAAACAGGAGATGGAGTCTATAGATAAAAATCGAACATGAAAATTGGTAGATTTTCCAAAGGACTTCAAGACAATATGTTACAGATGAGTCTTTCGCAAGAAAAGATAATGAGCAGTACAAGACAATGTTAGTTGCTAAGATATATTCTTAGAAGGAAGGTATTGATTACAATGAGATCTTCTCTCCTGTAGTCAAGCATACGTCTATTCGAATGTTATTGCCAATGACTGCTCAGTTGATCTAGAGTTAGAGTAGATGGATGTCAAAATAGTGTTTCTGCAAGGTGAGCTGGAGAAGGAGACATACATGAAGCAAGCTGAAGGTTACATTCAGGAAAGTGAAAAAAATAAGGTGCATCTTCTAACTAAATCTCTCTATGGACTCAAGCAGTCTTCTAGGCAGTGATATAAGTGGTTGGACTCTTTTTGATCAAGGCTAGATACAACTAATGTGATTATGATAATTGTGTCTATTTCATGTAGAAAGATGATCTGTCATATTTGCTGTTATATGTGGATGATATGTTGATTGTTGCGAGAAAAAGGACACATATTCAGAAGTTTAAAGCTCAGCTCAAGAAGGAATTTAACATGAAGAATTTAGGAGAAGCCAAAAAGATCTTAGGTATGGAGATCGCTCGAGACAGAGTCTCAGGCAGACTTTGGCTATCCTAAGAGAACTACATTCTCAAGGTGTTGGAAAGATTCAACATGGCAAAAGCAAGACAAGTCACCACTCTTTTGATAGGTCACTTCAAATTATCCTCCAAGCAGTGTCCACAATCACCAGAAGAGGAGGAAGAGATGTCTCGAGTATTATATGCTAGTGTTGTGGGATCACTCATGTGTGTTTTGGTCTGTACTAGACCTGACTTAGCCTATGCAGTTAGTACAGTAAGTCAGTTCATGTCAAATTTAGGAAAGCAACATTGAGAAGCAGTAAAGTGAGTGCTACGATATCTATGAGAGACTATGAGAGTAGGCTTGGTGTTTCAGATATTGAAATCAGGAAGTCTAGGGAATTATAAGGCTATGTTGATGCAGATTATGCAGAGGATCTTGTTCAGCGAAGATCCATGACGAGCTATGTGTTCAAGGTAACTGAGTGCGTCATTAGTTAGAAGGCAGAGTTGCAAGATACAGTTTTCCTTTTAACGACAGAGGCACAACATGGCTGCGGTTGAGGAATCAAAGGAAGATTTGTGGTTGAGAGGATCGGTCAAGGTTTTTAGTATAATGTAGGATTCATTTCGGATTTATTGTGACGCTCAGAGTGCTAATCATCTTACTAAGGATCACATGTATCACAAGAGAACGAAATACATTAATGTGAGGTATTATAAGATATGTCAGTGGGTTGTGGATGACAATTTGATCGACTTGGTGAAGATCAGCATGAAGAAGAATCCAACGGACATGATGACGAAGACCATCTCGGTAGAGAAGTTTAGAACATCTCTGAACTTCATTAAGGTTCTCCAAAGATAAGGTAGAGAATGATCTCTTGGGAAGGAGTCATGTGAAGTCACAAAATAGAGGAGAAAGCACAATGAAGCAGATGTTAATTTCTATGAAGGGACTCAATAAACATGAGTCAAGGTGAAGATTGTTAGTATTTTGAGTGCCTCGTATATTAGAGAAGAATATAGGTGGAGGTGGATGTGTTACAAGCTTCATAGATCAAGCATAGACATATACAAGACTTGTGCATGTTATAAGTCGACTAACAAGTCTATTAATCGACTTATGATTTAGCCTAATCGACTTATACTTCGGTATAGTCGACTAGCGGTTGCCAACAGAGAGTTGGGTTCTCTGATTTTATCAGAGTAGTCGACTAATAATTGAGTATAGCCGACTAATACATGTTATTAGTTGACTTATACTAGGGTCTAGTCGACTAATGTCGGGTTCTGTTAGTTTTTTCTGGTTATGTTTCCAATTTGGATTGAGTTCGGGTTTTCTTCTTTTTCTGAGGCGGTGCTGATTGGATTGTTGAAATTTAGATTGGATTAGGATCATTCTAGGTACCTATATAAACTTCTTGGGGGTAGTATTTGAAGGTAAGTCAAGTTTATGAGAGATTTCTACCATTGAGAATTGTGTGTGTGAGAGAGAGAGAGATCTTCTTGTAACTCTTATATTTTCTTCTCTGTTTCAATAAATTTTCTCCCCTCCTCTCCGTGGACGTATGCATTCTTGCTGAATCACGTTAAATCTGATATTTTTGGGTTGTGCGATGATTAGTCTCAATTGCTTACTAGTGGTAGATTTTCTACGTTTCCAATGCCGAGTCTTTTACTCGGTGTTTCTCTGTTGTTGTATTGATGTTGATCAACAAAAAATACATCCTCAAGTTGAAATTCCTTTCATAATAATTCTATAAATCAAACAACTCTTTGACATTTAAGGTCTTTTGTGCTTCTCCGACAAGTGCCCCCAACAAGTCCAGATTGATACCAAAACGGCCCCCACACCCCCCCCCCCCTCCCGGCTTTTTTTTACTATTTTCATATTTATAAATTGATGTAAAATCTCTTTTTCTTTTCTTTCCCTTTTTCCTTTTCTCTGGCCAAATGGTTAGTGCAAAAGATGAATGTGAAAGATGGTATGATGGAAGATGTTGAAGCATGCAGATAGCTTGTAATTAGTGAAGACAAAATCATTTCCTTGAATATAAAGAAATTAGATCTTGTTTAGGCTTTATGAGGCTGTGAGGTATAAGAGGAAGATAAGTGGTCAAAAGGGAAGGAAAAAAAAAATGTTCTAGAAATGCTGAATTAAAGCAGATAAAGCAGACAAGACACTAAATCAATATGTCAAGCTCATATAGCATCTCAGAGTAGATTGTTTGGCTTAGGGAAGAATACAAGGGTATCAAAGAGGACCTGACCCAGTCAAGAACTCCCTCTACCACCTCATCTATTTTCCCCCTTTGGACTCTCCTAGAACTTTAATCAATGCAATCAAACCTGTAAGGCTGTAACTGATAAATATTTTGAGAATGTAGACATCTTGCTGCTTCCCCCTCATCTTATAAGATATACAACTTGTCTCTTTGTCAGTTTCTTCGAAAATTCAAAACTTAATTAATACCAGTAGGAATTGACATATTGAAGTTCATTATTTTGCAAAAATTAAATCAACAACAAATAGATTGTTAAAACAAAATAAAAAAATTTAAGAGGTAGTTTCTGCCTTGGGAATAAAAAAATTGTGCCTTGTGACACATGAGCAAATGTGCAAAGGAATCAACAGATTGGGTTGGAAAGATTCAATATGTTTATGCTATTCTTTCATTGTAGACTGGTGCTATTTATGTGAATTACTTGAGCATTCTTCCAGTGGATAAGAAACAAAAGGCAAGTGTACTTACTATTTACGCCTTTCTGCCTTCACTAAAACTGATAATGAAATATACTCAGGTATGTTTGGTTGTTCATGTAAATCACAAAGTAGTGATATTTTCTTCTTTGTAAAATGAATTCAATTCTATTAGTTGTTTCAATCATTGTTAGAATACTGAAAGTCGGAGAAAATCATAGAACTAGAAATCACTAGTGATTCCATCACTTGTTTCAAATTTCAGGCTTGTGCTCTTACCACACTGTGATTTTTGTTGGTTTATTTAAATGGGATTTTGTGATTCCATTTATTGTCACAATGATTATCCAGAAATATCCTTTTTTTTATTTTTTAAATGAAAAATATCCAAATATAGCGAATCCATCCTCGCCAAAGATAAGCGACGAACTAATAGAGTATGATAAGCAGTAAATAAGAGGACCACTTCTGTAAAGGACAATTTGTGGTTATTGTTTCCCTGGGACAAGTATGGTATCCTAAGCTTGTTCCTGTATCATCTCACAAGAACCTCAATTCTCTTCATTGCTAGAGAATCATACAGAAGTTAAAGTCTTTTGTCCACATACAAGCATGTCAGGGGGGAACAAGTACATTAGATGGACTAATTAAACTGGTGAAAATACAGAGAAGAATGTTACTTTCAATTTGTTACATACAGTGGACTTAATTTATTCTTGAAGTTCTCTTTTTAGCAAAAGGTTTTTTTGTGCTAGTTATTTTTTTATATAGTGTTTACAGACTGTATAGAAGTCGTTGATTGGATATGTTGTTTGTTGGTTTGCAGATGTTCTGTTTAACATTTTAGTAGTGAAAGGTGGATATGTTTCAGTTGTAGCTGCATGTTGTTGGTGACCCACCCAAGGTGTATGTACAAATATTAGAGTATTATCGCAGAACAATCACAATTAACAAGAACAAAACAGAGAGAAAGAAAGCAGAAAACACAGATTTAATGAGGTTTGACAATTGCCTACATCTTCGGGCAGAATGGAAGAGAGATCTTATTAATCAATCAATTCAGGTTACAAAGTATGAGGACAATACCCCTCAATATATAGCCATCAACGAAAAAAAGAAACCAAAAGTTCTGAATTTAGATTAGAAACAAATTTAGAATTTGGACTCTCTCGAAACTGATCACTGTTGATAGTTTCTTGAGCATGTCGACAGATTGAGCAGACCAAACTCTTTGTTGGGCTGCCTGTCCACATACTGAGCATATCTGTCGTTAATCTTCACAAACATCCGTCGACAGCTTTCAGGCCTGTCGACAGACTGAGCTTGTTGTGCGCCTAACAACAACCACGTAGAGGAAACCCTAAATTCCAGATGCAAAATAACAGTACCACCAACAGCAAATAACAAACAATCAATGAGAAGAACACAAAACTAGATTTAACGAGGTTCGGCCAATTTCGCTTACGTCCTCGGGGCAAGGAAGAGAGATTTTCTATTGATTTGTGAATCAATACAAGTATTACAACATTACTAATAAAGAGAGCTCTGCCTCTCTCATATATACCAGGAAAACCTAAGAAAAATTCCCAACTTGGGCAGATTTTCAATTCAGCAACTTTCCCGAAACAGCCCGACCTGACTGTCGGTCGACCGACCATAGGCACCGGTCGACCGTGCCGGTCGACCGTGCCTAACCGAGAGTTAGGCACTTTCAGTCGGTCGACCGGACGGTCGACCGCTACAACCTTGTGCACGTTGGTGCACAACGGTCGACCGGGCCGGTCGACCGTGCTGCTGCTGCTGCTTCCCAACGGTCGACCAGCTCGGTCGACCGTGCTGCTGCTGCTGCTGCTGCTTCCCTGCTACTGCTGTTGCTGAATCTCTGAAATCATTGTCGACTTCCTTGACTTCCTCTCCTCTTCCTACAGAGCTTCTGTAGCTCTCTGTTTGCGCGTGTCAGAGTATCCGCTGTCGAGAACATTCAGACCTGTCGACAGCCTGAGCTGCTTCTTGCTTCTCTGCTGCTTCATCTCCGAGCTATTTTCAATGGGTTAAAAACCCTACCAATAAAATTTTACACTCTCTCCACACATGTAGCAAGACCCATACTATGTTCCGCAAGATGCTTACAGAACAAGGACTGTTAATTGTGTGATTTGAAATCTCACAATTTTTTTTGGAATTTTTACTGAATTTAAAGGATGTATTAAGAGGTCACTCTTATTACACCTGTTGCAATACCTGGTTAGTCTAAAATTTCTCGAAATTCTTTTTTTTCAAATTTCGAGTCCTAATAACTATCCTGTTAAGATCATTCTCACTTTCACTTTGCATAAGAATCATAATTACATTTCCCTGAATTCAATCTAACCGGTCCAACTGTATACTAAACGCATGTACTTTCACCTAATTTAAGAGATAAATAATGGTCAACTTTAAAGTCAACTCTTTGTCGGTTCAGAAATAACAGAGATGCTTCTTTCCATTATACATGGTCTTTTTCAATTTGAGTGTCACGCCCCACTTCTCAGAATACAACGGAGTTGCGACGAGACTTAATAACGTATATACGCGAAGAAAATGCCTTACGTATACACGCTAAGTCTAAAATAAGCTGAACAAGGTATATAATCAAAATCACTGCAATACTATATATGAATGTCCACACATGATATCGAATGAATACATTAAAAGAATAACAACTGATAGCAATGTATAGAAAACCAGGAAAACTACAGAATCAGTAGGAATAAAAAGAAAGACAGTAATACCAGAATGGGTAGAGAGAACTCCAGCTCATCGCAACATGTCCAGTCTCATCGAACTCCTGATCAATAACAAGAAACATCCAGTATCTGGACGTGCAAATTCAAGATCGTCAGGAAGCAACCTAATGAGTGTGTAAGAAAAAAGGGAAGTACTTGTAGATATAAACATAATGTACATAATGATAAACTATAATAAAACATAACTGATAATTAATATCATGAAGAAAACTAAGAAAATAAATACTACAATAAGACTAGAATAACATGCTGAACAATAAGAAAGGTAGTCAGTACTAGCAACAGATGTCTAAATTAAGTGTCATGTTTACAGTCAGGTGAATTCAGTTATGTGCATACAGTTAGTCACAATATACTATGAACAGTTCATTATTATTTATTATGTTAGCGAACACCAATTGTCACATGTAATAGACACATCTCATATTACGCCTATCACACGTGTCAACCAGGGTTCTCAGTTATTGAAACTGATTGGTTGAAGACATTGTTCATGCTTTAGGTGGGTCCCGTACATACTTCGGACCACAACCCAAATACTTGACGCAGAACCAGGCTCTATCGGTAGGTAGTCAGTAATAGTAACAATACTCACAGTATCATTGTGGAACAATACTCACAGTAATACTGTGGAATAATAAACAGATGAGATGTCAGTCATTCCCCGGAACCCTGCAGTAGAATGTAAGTTGGTTGCGCAACATGTATCCTAGGTCCCCCAAAATACAGACGATGTCTCCTTCACCAACTTATTCTATCCCAATGTAAGTTGTCTATTTACATTATTATTTAATTCAGTTAAACAATTAAAATCCATGTAACTGGAATACTGAGATGATGCGGGGACAGTAACAGTAACTGTGTGCACGGTGAACAGTAATCAGAACAGTAAACAGTAATAGTAACTGTGTATACGATGAATAGAGTTGAACCGAACGTTACAGTTAACGATAATTTCCTTGTAACTTTCATTACATGAATAAATACTAGTAACATGGCAGGTTCTAACTCTGTAATCTGCAGTCTCATCCCGAATATATATAGATCTCATCTGTCTGTACTAGGATAAATCAGTAACTGATCCGACCAACTCATGGTCGCAATAACGATCAACATCAAACATTAAATCCAAGTTAAAATATCTGATACAGTAAACCACAAGTCTAGTAAATACTTAATCAGTCTTTAAATCATATCAATCTACTCTGATCCTTTAAGTCACCAATAACTGAGATCCAATATAACTGTTATCCAACTCTGAATGTATATTAACACCGATATCAATAAAAATCACACTCATAATAACTCAACCTTTGTAATCGAAAAACTGAAGTAGTCAAGAACCAATCATGAAACACTGAATATGTCCTCGAGGTCAACAATGGAACCGAGTTCACAATAAAGAACAAAATCCTCTAGCAATATGAAATCTTGAATATCTCTACGTCTGATTGTCAACATCAACGAGATCATCAATACTCAAATAGTATAATCAGGGGTAAGGCCGGAAATACTCACAATTATAAATCTAACTACGTCAATTTATCAGAACACTAATAAAAATCTTTGAAACGAACGCCAAGCTCATGTCAATCAACTCAACAGCATATCCTCCTCTACATGACCAATATTCATCTTTGAAGTCACTGATATATTCAGGTCCCAACATATAAAATACATACATATCTATATCTAACCAATTATTACTAATCCAATCTAATTAAGATCATCATATATTCCCACTATCATTAAGCTCAATCACAATATCTAGAAATCCAAGCAACTAATCAATTATGTATATATGACCACCAAGTCAGGTCAACCCAATTTACGCCTATTCCTCAACCCAAGGTCAAGTCCACTATAATCGAGTCCACTAATCAAATCCGATGTAAAGAATATATATCTCGGGTCAACTTCAAATCTAACTAAGTCCACGTATCGATCCAAGCATTAAGAATTCTAATCCCTTAATAAAGTAAGATCACATGTAATATGTACTCAAATATCCGAATAAATTCTTGACGAATTATCACCGAATAAAAGGAATATCAAGTCTGATAATTATTGAGATAAAATATAGATATTAAACCTCAATCACGAACCAATCCAGCACAAGATCAATCTAGCATACAGTCCAAGTTCCTTTACAACTAGTCCGAGTCTGAAACCTTAATTATCTGCACATGAAATGATATAAGTTTAATGTCTCAATATCAAAATACGAGGTCCTATATACATCTGATGCTCAAATATAAACTAATCCATCCAATCAATAGATCGAATCCAGTCACAGTCTAAGGTCTTTAATACTAGGCCTAAGCGTTGACTACAACAAGGTATTCTCTCCTGTTGTAAAGCACTCGTCAATTCGAATTTTGCTGGCACTGGTAGCACAGTATAAGTTGGACTTTGACCAGATCGATGCGAAGACCGCCTTTCTCTATGACGAACTTGATGAGGAGATCTATATGTCTCAGCCGATGGGGTTCAAAAATGTAGGAAAGGGGAATATGGTATGTAAGTTGAAAACTCGTTGTATGGATTGAAGCATTCTCCAAGGCAGTGGTACAAACGTTTCGACAGCTTCATCAGAGAAAAAGGTGCACACGCAGCCATTATGATCCATGTGGGTATTATAACAAGCTACCTGGTGGAGAGTACATCTATCTACTGTTATATGTAGATGATATGCTCATCGCTTTTAAGAGTAGATCCACAATTGATAAATTGAAGAAAGATTTGTCTTTTGAGTTTGAGATGAAGGATCTTGGTAAAGTGAAGAAGGTGTTAGGCATGGAGATTAAGCGTGCCCGAAGGAGTGACAAGATGAGCTTGACACAAAAGAGGTATTTGGAAAAAGTACTTCAGAGGTTCAACATCGACGGTGATACGAAATCTGTAAGTACACCCTGACTGCTCATTTTAAGTTAAAAGCCACTATATCTTCGACTACTGTTGAAGAACTTGAGTACATGACTTGCATGCCGTATGCCAGCGCAGTTGGTAATTTAATGTGTACAATGGTGTGTAGAAGACCTGATTTGTCACAAGCTGTCTCGATGATCAACAGATACATGCATGATCCTGATAAGGACCAATGGGAGGCAGTAAAGTGGGTTCTACCATAGACATTGGATTGCTATTCGAGAAGGATTTCACGGGTAAGTAGGAGTGTATCGGGTATGTTGAGTCCAATATGCAGGAGACCTCGACAAATACCAGTCTATAATGGGGTATGTGTTTATATTGTCTCAAACACCGGTGGGTTGACACTCTATTCTACAGTCTACGTTGCATTGTCTGCTATAGGGGCTGAGTACATGGCCATGATAGAGGCTTTGAAAGAGACAATGTGGCTTCAAGGGTTGCTCGATGACTTGAAAATTGATCAGGATCTGTTAAAGATCAACTGTGATAGCATGAGTGCTATCTATTTGGCGAAAAATCAGGTGTATCATGCAAGGATGAAGCACATTGAAATCAGGTTCTACTTTGTTCGGGAGATTCTTCATGAAGGTGACATTGAGTTCCTAAAGATTCACACCAAGAAGAATCCCGCCGATATGCTTGCCAAGGTACTGTCGGAGTGAAATTTACACATTGTAAAGAGTTGATCCATATCCTTCCAGTTTCTTGAGCTAATTGGAGCTCATTTGGATGAACTACAGATGGTTTGATCCCTTGGGCAAGGTATATAGGTAGCCTCACAGGTGCAATCACTTTCGAGCCAACAAGTATTGTGATGAGTTCGGCTCAGATTTGAAAAATTTTCACTGAGGTGGAGAATTGTAGGGAGAGAGAAGATAAATACTATGGTAGAGTTCTTTAAACTCTTCAGAAGAAATAGTGAAGAGATCGAAAGTCAAAAAAGAGCAAGAACGCATCAAATTATAGGCCAGCAGCAAGGCCGGTCGACCGTCCGGTCGACCAGCGTGCACAAATGTGCACATGGTCAGCTCGTTTGACCGCTCGGTTGACCGTAGCAGGAGAACGGTCGACTGAGCGGTCGACCGACTAGCATGCAGGAGTCTCGATTGGACTCGGTCGGCAGACGGCGCATTTGGGCACGATCTGCATCTTTTTCAGGATTCAGACTTCATTTCTGAATTGAGGTCAAATTCAATTGGGTTTCCTAAAAATCCTGAGCCTCTCTGGTTATAAATAAAGGGGTAAAACCCTCTTGAATTGTATGCAAAGTATAAGTTATATTGATTGTTTAATCAATAAAATTTCTTGCTCCCTTGCCCTGAGGACGTAGGCAAATTGCCAAATCTCGTTAAATATTGTGTTGACTTTCTCTCTTATTTCTTTATTCTTTTTTCTAGATACTTCTCTGCTGCATCTATTTTTATTGGTGAATTCCTCATTGGTTGTTGCCTCGAGCGCAACAATAAACATGTTGCCTTTAATTTGTCTAGCTTCTTAATAAGGATTGTTCACACAATTATTAGTTAATGTCACTCGGAATATTTCGTAACATCTAAAATCTTATGTTCTTTTAAAAGTTATAGCCTTACATATTTAATGAACATTAAAGCACACAAAAAGGTAGAGTTTAATTGTGATATTTATGTTGGATTAGGTGTCTAAGTCATAACTATAATTGATAGCAGCATAGTCCTTTTGGGTTGCCCTCGAGATTCAAAAATAAGTATAACTAAAAGGAGAACAAAATTTCCTTTAGGAAATTAGTCCCACATTGGTGGGATAAGAAAACTGGAGGTTATCCAAGGCTATAAATAGGACCTTAAGGATTCATTCTAATTCACTACCTCTTGGCTTGAGTATTAGCCTCCTTCTTTCTCCTCTTGGAAGAACTCTTTGATAGTTCATCCATACTTAGTTAAATTTTTGAATCGTTGGGTGTGATTCCATCAGAGGCACGACATTTGTGGTGCTTGCTTCCAAGAGATCTGAAGGGATAATTTTAGTTGTTTACTATAACAACTAAAAGAGGCACGACGTTTGTGGTGCTTGTTTCCAAGAGATCTGAAGGGATAATTTTAGTTGTTTACTATAACAACTAAAAGAGGCACGACATTTGTGGTGCTTGCTTCCAAGAGATCTGAAGGGATAATTTTAGTTGTTTACTATAACAACTAAAAGAGGCACGACGTTTGTGGTGCTTGTTTCCAAGAGATCTGAAGGGATAATTTTAGTTGTTTACTATAACAACTAAAAGGTATGTAATTATAATTTTCTTCTGTAGTAATTTTAATTAATTACTGGGATATTAGGATTCTTTTATGTTCAAAGTTATAGGTTCAATTGTGAAAACATAGATCATGTTTTAGGTTGCATGCTCCCTTAAAAGTCTAAGTTTGTTTGTAATACCTAAAACCCTACAGTGGTATCAGAGCTTGGTTTGTTTTCAATTGAATTTGCTATAATTGTTGAATTAATAAGGTAACTGCCTATATAATGGTAGATGTATGGGTGTCCACTCTCACCCACCACTTCCTTGATTAGTGGAGGGTCATTAACTGAACGGGTTTGATAGGACTATATATATATATTGATTCTCATTAAAAGTATAATGATAATAAAAGGTAACTAAATTTTATTTAAATCCCAATCTTAGTTACTTTAAGAAAAAAAAAATGTGAAATTGTATGCTAACCCATGAAATTGCACATTACACCTTATAAGTCATTAGTGGTGCGTGTGTGGCTAACCAGCACACTAATAGGGCTAATAAAGAGCAGTAATGGGTATCTTATAAATTGTTATTGTTGATGGAGTGTGTGTGGTTTACCAGCACATCAATTGAGATGATAAATGACATGAAGGTTACCAAGCACATTTGCATGGTTTATTCACATCTTGTTTGTGATCCTCGGTATCCCAGTCACAAATGTAAGAGCATAATCTGAGATTAAACATGCCATTGAATAGTTTCAATGAGTCTCAAAAGACATACCTGTATGAAATTTGCAATTAGATTACGGCATCCCTTTTCTAAGTTGTGAATTTCATAGTTGGATCCTAGCCTCGATATTTCAATTTTGAGTTGTTATATTAAGGGTTATTTTTTCTTTTCTAACTCAAACTACCTTTCTTTTAGAAATGTCTGCCCCTAACGATGCTTCTGGTTCCTCCTCCTCCAATCACAACTTTTCTTTGTTGAACATCTGCTCAAAGGTGACATTAGATGGCACCAACTATAATGACTGGATGCGCAACATCAAAATGGCTCTTCGTTTCGAGGACAAGGAGTATGTCCTTGACAAAGAACTTGTTGAAATTGACGAAGAGAAGGCCACTCCTGAAGAATTAGCTGCTTATAAGAAGCACTACACGGATGCAACAAAAGTTGCTTGCATCATGGTTGCTACCATGACTCCTGAACTGCAAAAATTCTATGAGGATTACTGGCCGTACGAGATGAACAAAGACCTTATGGAAAAGTACCATAAGCGAGCTCGTCAAGAAAAGTACGAGATAGTAAAGTCCCTCATATCAAGCAAGATGAAGGACGGAGAGTCTGTCAGCGGCCACGTGCAAAGGATGCAGCGATACGTGGAACGCCTTGTGAGGCTAAATGTGCATATTGATGATGAGTTGGCTATTGACATAGTCTTGAACTCATTGCCAAGTTGTTATGATCAGTTCATCTTGACCTATCATTTGAACAACAATGAGACCACATTGGCTCAATTGCACAACCTCCTGAGAACAGCTGAAACTGGGATGAAGGGAAAGAGTGATCCCCCCACTCCTGCTAATACTACCGTTCTGGCCATTGGGCAAGGAAAGGGGAAAAAGAGGAAAGGTCCTCCCAAGCAAAACTGGAAGGGAAAGTCTCATGTAAAAACTAGTTCTGATATTACCCCTGTCTCTGATCCTAAAGAGGCCACTTGCTTCTATTGCAACGACAAAGGACATTAGAAACGAAGCTGCCCAAAGTATCTGCAAGATTTAAAAGATGGGAAAGTAAAACCATCTACTGCAGGTATATACACTATTTCGTCTATTAACGCAACATCTTCTGATTCTTGGGTCCTTGATACAGGATGTGGGTTTCACATTTGCTCTGTATTGCAGGGACTAAGAAAAAGTGAGGATGTGGAGCATGGTAGAATGAACTTGATCATGGGGAATAGGCGATCTTCACCTGTCACCAAGATTGGAGTTTATAGTCTAATGCTTAATAATGGTGTTAATTTAGATTTATTGAATTGTTGCTACTCGTCAGAAATGACACGAAACATTATCTCTTTTCATGCATTGTTCAAACAAGGTTTTAGATATTCTTTTAATGATGAGAATGATTCTATTTCTGCTTATAAAAATGGCATTTTTTATTTTGAAGCTTTACCTTGTGATGGTGTGTATGAAACTGTGATGTGTGTAGACAACTTAGGTAATAGTGTATTTCAAATTGATTCGTCTAATGGTGTAGACAAAGCGTGCTTGTGGCATTGCCGTCTTGGACACATTAACAAAAAACGCATGGCTAAACTCCAAAGGATGGGGTGTTGGAATCATTTGACCTAAGGTCAGATGATACATGCGAATCTTGTCTTTTGGTAAGATGACAAAATCACCTTTCACTGGATTTTGTGAAAGAGGTGAAGGTTTGTTGGATCTCATACACACAGACGTGTGTGGACCCTTCAGATCAGCCACAAGGGATGCTAATCGATTCTATGTGACTTTTACTGATGATTATAGCAGATATGGTTATATCTACTTAATAAAGCATAAGTCTGAAACCTTTGAAAAGTTCAAAGAGTTTAAACAAGAAGTCGAGAATCAATTAGGCAGGAAGATAAAGATGCTCCGATCAGATAGAGGCGGAGAGTATCTTAGTATCGAGTTCCATGACTATCTCAAGGAATGTGGAATAGTTTCACAATTGACACCTCCTAGGACACCACAACTTAATGGTGTGGCTGAGAGACGCAATCGAACCTTGTTAGACATGGTGCGTTCCATGATGAGTCGAGCTTCACTTCCAATATCATTCTGGGGGTATGCCTTAGAAACTGCCGCCCACATTCTTAATCTTGTTCCAACAAAGAAGGTTGCCAAAACACCTCACGAAATGTGGACAGGAAAGGTTCCCTCGTTAGCACATATTAAGGTTTGGGGTTGTGAAGTTTTCGTTAGACGAGAAATTCACGACAAGCTTGAACCTCGTAGTGAGCGATGTGTTTTCATCGGCTATCCACAGAAGAAGTCATTTGGATATTTGTTTCTACAGACCTAGTGAGAACGTGGTCTTTGTAGCACGGAGAGGAGTCTTTCGAGAGAGAGAGCTCATATGCAAATAGGACAGTGGGAGCGCCGTTGACCTTGAAGAAATTCAAGAGCCAGCAGACGAAGGAACCTTTGAAACCACTATGGTTCAACCAGAGGAAGAGATTCCAGTTGAACCCATTGACACTTCATTACCTCTTAGGCGTTCTAGTAGAGTTGGCAAGCCAACTGAGTTCTATGGTTGCCATATAACTGCAAATGGAGACACGTTTATCAGTGACAATACACTGGTAAATTTGGATGAGCCGACGAACTACAAGGAAGCCATGGCAGGCCCTGAGGCAGCCAAATGGAAAGAGGCAATGGACAGCGAGATCAAGTCTATGTATGACAACCAAGTTTGAAACTTGGTTGATCAACAACCTGGTCGGAAGACAGTTGGTTGTAAATGGATCTTCAAGAAGAAGATCGACATGGATGGTAATGTAAGCACATTCAAAGCACGACTGGTGGCGAAAGGCTTTACTCAAACCCCAGGGATTGACTATGATGAGACCTTCTCACCAGTGGCTAAGATAAAATCTATTAGGATAATGCTAGCCATAGCTGCATTTCATGACTATGAAATTTGGCAGATGGATGTCAAAACTGCCTTCCTAAACGGAAAGTTGGCTGAGGATGTTTACATGAGTCAGCCAGAAGGTTTTGTGGATGCAAAGTTTCCCAATGGAGTATGCAAGCTTGAGAAATCCATCTATGGATTAAAACAAGCGTCTCGCAGATGGAATCTTTGCTTCGATGAGAAAATCAAAGAGTTTGGTTTCTCTAGAAGTGAGGATGAGTCGTGTGTATATGTCAATGCTAGTGGGAGCATAGTCACCTTCCTGGTATTGTATGTTGATGACATACTTCTTATAGGAAATGACATTCCAACCTTGCAAAATGTTAAGTCTTGGCTTGGAAAGTGTTTCGCTATGAAGGATCTAGGAGAGGCTGCCTACATTCTAGGAATAAGAATTTTAAGGGACAGGAGTAAAAGACTAATTGGACTTAATCAGAGTACCTACTTGGATAAAGTACTGAAACGTTTCTGTATGGAGAATTCCAAGAAAGGAGAACTGCCCATCCAGAGTAATACCAAAATGAGTAAGACTCAAAGTCCGAGTACAGATGAAGAGATAGCAGAATGAGTAGAATTCCATATGCTTCTGCTGTTGGTTCTATCATGTATGCTATGACATGTACTCGTCCTGATGTGTCCTTTGCTTTGAGCATGGTCAGTCGTTATCAGGGAAATCCAGGTAAAGCTCATTGGGTAGCGGTTAAGAATATTCTCAAGTATCTGCGAAGGACTAAGGACTGGGTCCTAGTACTTGGTGGCTGTGATACATTGAGAGTAACTGGGTATAGTGACGCCAGCTTTCAAACAGATAGAGACAACTTCCGTTCCCAATCTGGCTGGGTCTTTACCTTAAACGGAGGAGCAGTTACTTGGAAAAGTTCCAAGCAAGACACAGTGGCTGATTCTACTTGTGAATCAGAGTACATAGCGGTAAGCGAAGCATCAAAGGAGGCAATTTGGTTGAAAAACTTCATCGAAGATCTTGGAGTTGTGCCAACCATCAAGGAGCCAATGGATATTTTCTGTGATAATGAAGGAGCGGTTGCATTAACAAAAGAACCAAGAGATCATGGCAGATCTAGACATATTAACAGAAAATACCATTTTATCAGACACAAGATAGAAGAAGGTCACGTTGTAGTGAGGAAGGTTTCATCTGAAGATAATCTTGCAGATCTACTCACAAAGGGTCTGAGTAGGGTTAAACACAATCAGCATGCTAGGAGCATTGGTCTGAGAGATGATGTTGGTTTTAGCAGTTAGATAGTTAGTTTGAAACTTATAACAAAGTAAATGTGATTGACTTTTGGTGATTAAATAATAGAGAATTATTTATGAGTTTGTTTACTACCTTTGTCAATTGTTTATTATTGTGTTTCATTTTTTCATGTTTTACTTCCCGAATAATTTGATTATTCGAATTCCACAGTCGATCATACTTTTGGAAGTAAGTAGTGAATAAAGACTGTCATGAATGGAGTTGTGGATTGTCTAAAGAGTTTTAGACATAGCAATGGTATTGCTGCAATGTTCGTGAGTACTTTGAAATGGAGATTTAAGTATTGGATTAACCCACGCTCAGAGAATTACTTCATGGAATTTATCACGAGTAATTCTGAGACGATAATATCTTATAATCTTTAAATGGAGATATATGAGTTGTGGTTTACAAGTCAGTTGTGCGTTGATAATGTGTAAACGCATCAGTAACTTGATGTTATAAAACGCATTGTTGTGCATGATTTGATGAGTAAATGGTGCAAGCATATAGGTCAAAGTTTATTCGTTCCTTTTGTCCTAACGGGAAAAGCGATATCTTTGGGCCCCTCGGTGATTTGAAGTTAACATATAGTGTCGGGCCCGACCAGGACTAAATTGATGTGTTCATTTAGTAGTTCTATGTCATTACAAATCAGAAATCGGGAAACAAAATACTGGACAAAGAGATTGATTATGTTCCATGTCTCATGTTCAAATGATATCTTGTAGAACGAAGGATTATATGATCTCTTATCTTAGGACACGAAACTGACTAGGTCAGAGTTCGACAATGGCTTTTGGAAGCTACAATTTGCTGATCAATTAGGAAGTTATTAGACTTATCCAAGTGGGAGACTGTTGGATTAGGTGTCTAAGTCATAACTATAATTGATAGCAGCATAGTCCTTTTGGGTTGCCCTCGAGATTCAAAAATAAGTATAACTAAAAGGAGAACAAAATTTCCTTTGGGAAATTAGTCCCACATTGGTGGGATAAGAAAACTGGAGGTTATCCAAGGCTATAAATAGGACCTTAAGGATTCATTCTAATTCACTACCTCTTGGCTTGAGTATTAGCCTCCTTCTTTCTCCTCTTGGAAGAACTCTTTGATAGTTCATCCATACTTAGTTAAATTTTTGAATCGTTGGGTGTGATTCCATCAGAGGCACGACATTTGTGGTGCTTGCTTCCAAGAGATCTGAAGGGATAATTTTAGTTGTTTACTATAACAACTAAAAGAGGCACGACGTTTGTGGTGCTTGTTTCCAAGAGATCTGAAGGGATAATTTTAGTTGTTTACTATAACAACTAAAAGAGGCACGACATTTGTGGTGCTTGCTTCCAAGAGATCTGAAGGGATAATTTTAGTTGTTTACTATAACAACTAAAAGAGGCACGACGTTTGTGGTGCTTGTTTCCAAGAGATCTGAAGAGATAATTTTAGTTGTTTACTATAACAACTAAAAGGTATGTAATTATAATTTTCTTCTGTAGTAACTTTAATTAATTACTGGGATATTAGGATTCTTTTATGTTCAAAGTTATAGGTTCAATTGTGAAAACATAGATCATGTTTTAGGTTGCATGCTCCCTTAAAAGTCTAAGTTTGTTTGTAATACCTAAAACCCTACAATTTATAGTGTGCATTGTAATATCTTTATCCCCTAATCGTATCTATACTGTTGTATTCATGTTGTGCCCGTGTCTAATTTTTCAAAATTAGTTGTATCCTCGTGCCGTATGATGTCATGTCCATATCCCGTAACTGTGTCCATGCTTCATAGGTGCGAAGGGATTGCAATCTCTCACTTGTGAATTCTGGATATTTGTAGTAGATTTTTGGAATGAGTCGGTTCCCTTCTACTCCAATGGGCACGACTTGACAAAAAATACTCTACTGATAGTTCGGCTGAAGGAAGCGGAGTTGAGCAAGAGCATGAAACTTAGGTCATGTTCGCACTGGCTGGAGGCCAGTTGGAAGTTGTGTGTCTGAATTGCCGTTGTGCTTGGGCAGATCCTACTAGCCTAGTAATAGCATATTAGGCTACACACCTTCTTGATCGGACAGGTGATGCCACACAAAGAATGACTCCATGTGAGCTCCCCAGTCTGAACATTCTTCTGGTTACACACCTCCTTGAGATTCAGGCACCACCAAATGGATCCTTTAACCTTCATCCAATGGCTTTGGATAAATTGTAACGCTCATCATTAGGGCACCTATGTCCTAATTGTGAATCACATAAGAGGATATGGATGACAGTTTGCAAAGCCCACCGAGATTCTCTGAGACATCTGACAACCACATTGCCATAGCTCGCTTTTCTTCTCCAGCAAGCAACAGACGCAATATCGTCATGCCTAAAATTTATTACTATCAGAATTTCTGGAAATCTCATCAGCCCACAACCAGTTCAGCCCACCAAACCAATCAAATGGACTTCACCCCCGCTGTCCCACATTTTTCTTCCTCAAGTAAAGACAACAAGATTTACTCCTGAGCTTGTTGCTAGATCAGCCCATTAATGGTGTTTCCACTAATGGTAGACAATACCAGTGCCCCATCATCATCCAGCATTTTTCTTTGGTTTTCATGGCAGATTTTGCAGTGGGTTTGGTAGTTTGCTGGTGTTGTACACTGTTTCTGCTATTTGTTTTGTGAAATTTGTTTCCACTTGTGAGGCTAAAAGCATCAAAATATTAGGGTCTTAGAGTTTTTCTCAACATCTACTATGTCTGTTCCAGACATCACCATCAAAGGAGGGACTTCCTTATTATTTTCATGTGACAAATTTATGCTAGTTTCAGCCAGATATTAATGCATGAACCATGGTCTGCATGTTGGGATGGGGCACCTTTTAGTGAAGAACTGGAATGGGAGTTCAGTGGTTTTGTTCTCCAACACATGGGCTCGTTACCTAAATGTCTCTCTATACATTGTCTTAAAGTGCCAACTACCTTGCAAGGCTTCATTGAGAGTCTGAATAGCTACGTCTGCCTTAGCCAGGAATCTGACACCATGCAACGATGTGTTGTGTGGAACGATTATTTCATGATGACATGGATAGTTGTCCACATGGAAGCATGGATACAGGTTACATATATCTAAATAGATTGATAAACAATAGATGTATGTTGGTGGTGGTACGTTAATATAAGGGTACATGTGTTTTTATATAAAAGTATAAAATAGATTCAAGTTGGACATGCACATCAAACTCAGTCTCTGACAGATATGCTGTGCACAAAACAGTGACCCCATGATTTGATGAAGGGTTCAAGCAAAGCTTGGCAACAAATCATAGAACTTTGATCAATCTTTCCATGAAACATTCTCAACTTATGATGGCTAACCGAGCAGTGCCGACCACTCTTCTCCTGTTGGCTGGACATGAGTAAAATAGCGAGGCAGTACTTGTGTTATACTGCTGCCTCTATTTTACTCCTATCCAGCTAATAGCAGTGATCTGTCGACCCCTGGTCTGCTAAACATTACTGTAGCTAATCCAATACCTGCTCCATTTTGGTAGTGATAAGATAGCATAACTAGAAATTTTCTACTGTTATTTCTATCAACGTGAAAGCATGCTCTTTGCGTTGTTCTTACACAAACAGAGAGCTTTGTGCCATTTATAAGAAAATTTCTTTTATAAGTGGGATTTTGTTCCTCTTGGATGAGACTAACCATCGGCAAATTTATTCCAGGTTGCACTTGTTTTAGAGTGATGTCATGTTTCTATGATGTTTGTTTTTCTAATATTGCATAGGCCATTCTTCTTTTGCACAAGCTTAGCGCATAGCAAAGAGTTGTAGGGAGAGAGTAAAATCTTATTGATAGAGTTTTTTAAAAGCTAGTCAAAGATCGATGCAATCAATGGTGTCAAATACGAGAGCATATCTGTCGTATCAATGGTGAATTGTACAGGAGGAACCTAACCTAGTTGACTAGGTATTTTACCTAGTTGACTAATGATACAAGTAGAGAGTTGGAAAATCTGTTTAACTACAGAGTAGTCGACTAGGCCAAATTCCTAGTTGACTAATAGGATTTATTAGTCTGCTAGGATATTTTCTAGTTGATTAATGCGACTGCAGCGACCTGTTTTCAAGTCTGATTCTGAATTCGTTTCTGATCCGAATTACGTGTTTTTGGTTTCCTTTTCTTCGTGGTTTCTTTGACTATATAAAGAGGGATATTGTCCCTAATATTTGTAACATGTAATTGATTGATTCAATAAGAACTCTCTCCCCTTGTCCCAAGGACGTAGGCAAATTGTCGAACCTTGTTAAATTTTATGTTCTCCTTTTATTTTCTTTGTTTACTTGTTCGTGTGATTGGAGACTATTCTCTGGTGTCCCTCTTCTCTGTTGTTTGGATTCTCAACAAGAGTTTCTGGCAGTAATCTGTGAATTCTCTTAATTAAAACATTTTATTTACTTTCCTCTCACAAGGTATTATGAACTTGGAACAGATGATCCAACTTACATTGCCAAATTCTATGATTGTTGTGGCGCTGAGAACCCTAATGCACGGGGCTGCACCACCGATTTTCATCATGTCTCATACGATGATGATTAAGCCCTCAAAATCTGACTGAGATCTGTGCAAGCTGTTATCTTGTAAATGTGGAAGAAACGCAAAAATATCTGTGTAAAAACTATCTTGTCAACATGGGACATGTCCTTATATTGTCACTGTCCGACTTTGTTCAATAACATAGCCTTTGCAAATTTGATGTGTATGCCAGGGTTGAGAGTGACAGCAACTAGACAGAGTACAAATTTTCAAGCATGCATACACTAGTCAAAAAAACAATTGACAGCTGCATTGTTTCTCAAATCTGAAAGATACAATCTGACGATCATTTAGGATATATTGCAGGCCAGCATTCTGTTTTCATGATTCTCAGATGCAAAGAGCTATGTCATCCAGATACTGTTCCTACTTTTCTGAGGCCTTCTAGGTGCAGGCACGGCGCAACTATCTCACACACATAACAAAAGCACTGTACAAAAGAACGGAAGAAAAGAGAGAGATTTCAAATTTCAATCTGAAATTTTCAATTGTGACTTCAGAGTGTGATGATGACTGATAACTTCAAACCTTGCTGCTGTAGCTCTCATGAGAGGTTGTGTCGAAGGGAAGCTGCTGGGATGTGGGAAATCTCTCAGCGCCACCTTATAAAAAGTGTATTGAAAAGAGGCAACAAAACAAGATCAGAGACCCAATAATTGATTCTGATTTGAAAACTAATCATTGAAGCGACCTCATCGTCGTCGTCGCTGTTGCTTGATGAGCTGAAGATTAGCTTGCGGTTGAAATCGATGGGATCGATCTCGTAGCAATTGTTGTCATCCTCTACTTGGGTTTTGAAGTCTTATCTTCACAATTTCTGCCTTGTCGTCCTCTTGCTCGTGCGAGGGGTTTCTGTAGATGATGGCGTTGTTCTTGTCTTAAAGGGGTGATTGGAAGTTGAAGGGTTAAGCCACTAATTAGTAATTACTGTTCTGATTAAGTTCTCAAGTAATTGTATTAATTGAATAGAACTTGCAGTCCCTAGGCATCTCTAGGTTTTTCTATTTTTTTCATTTTTTTCCTTTTTTTCTATTACTCAAATAATTACGATTTTAGTTATTTTAGAAAGTATTAGACAACATGAAAGAATAGTCCTTCTTAATTCCAAAAGAGTAAGAGAATTTAAAGCTGTAAATTATTTGGAGGGGTCAACTAGCAATAACCACCATTTGAAGTCATTTCTCTAAAATAGACACTACAAAACAACCCGTTTGTTTATTCAGCCTGGTCTCTTTTCCCTGCACAATCCGTGCACTCTTTTTAAAGCAAATATCAATCAAATATTTGCAGCATAACTGTAATAGAAATGTAATAATAGTGTAACAAGAGTTCATGAGAGATTATATATGCCAAAAAATTATGCGATTTATTCAACAAAATTAACTTATACTTTTTCCCACAATACAACACCAATTTAAAAGCTAATACCAGCAAACGTTTGGCAGCATAATTATGTTAGGAATTTGACAGCATAACAAGAGTTTATAAGAGCTACAGTACAATAATTAACAAGAAACTGAAGCAGATACTAGAGACATTCTCAAGAGCCATATATTAGAATAGACTATACAAGATCTTAATGGGGTTCCCTTGAGAGAGTCGGGGTAGAAAAGGTCATGCATAAGCTAAAAAGCAAGGTGGTAAGCTAGATGGAACCTCACACATCTGTAACAATCCACCACATACCTCGAACCTGAAATGTTCTCATGGTTCCCTTGCAACAAAAAGATGAGAAATGCTAAGCGGTTTCGAGCTGAATGGGCGAGCTGTGAGTAATGCTCACATTTGACCCAAAAATATTTTAGAGTAAATGGGCATATGCTCAATTAGGCATCTGAATCATCTGGGCAAGGCTCCAACCCGAATATTTCAGGCCAGCCCGGTCTATTCGCATGCTAAGATTCATATATTTAGGAATTTGATTTGGCTTCTCTTTTTCAGGCGTACACTCAGATTCTTCCACAAGCATTGTTGTTCAGATGCATGGCAATGTGCATGAAGCGATACCTTCCACCACTGCACAATTGACAGAGTTCCCAATAACAATATCATTTGGCTGTATTAGAAAAATGAAGAAAAAGAAAAAGAAAAAAAAACTGGGATAAAAACATGGAGAAGCATCAAAAGTATTCCATGAAAGTGAATTCTTTGGGAACTTTAAAAAATAAAAAATATTAAAATGCAAGAAATGCAGAGAAAACAAATTGAGCCAGCCATCTACTTCATTCTTAGGTGATGTGCTGGCCATAAATCTACCATATTTTGCTTTAAAGATCATGTTGAAGCAGTGGGCTTCTAATGTAAGAGATAACAAGTATAAAGAGAGACAAATAATAATATAAGCTAATAAAATAAAGAGGACAGCACACATGTATTTAACGTGGTTCGGTCAATGTGACCTACGTCCATGGGAGAAGACAGCAAGAGCAATCCACTAATCAAAAGGGGAGAATACGAGAGATTACAACTCTAATCTCACTAACCCAAGTCCAATGAAACCCGACTCATCAGAGCTTAACAAAAAGAAGATGAATGACCAGAGAAAGGAGAGGACAATACAATGAGCCTATTTGTTTCGCCACAAAATACCGCAAATCGTAAGTCGTAAAACTTCTTTTTCATTTTTCGCTATTTGTTTAGCTGAAAATAAGTTGCAAAATGCAACTCTCATTTTCTCACTTGCAGTTGCTACAGTTAAATTTGTGGTCATGTAAAATCTTACTTTTACGCCCACATTTTCTCACTTGCAGTTGTTACAGTTAATTTTGTAGTCATGTAAATCCCACTTGTATTACACTTGTAGTTCAAAGCAGTTACTTGACAATCAATATATAATTTAATATTATTAAATATTTAATATTTTTAATAGCGTTGAATTTCTTGTTTAATTATTTAATTATTTTATATTTTAATCTTTAGTTTTTTTATTACTTTTAATACTGTTTTAATATTTAATATTTTACTATTTTAATTTAATATTTTAATTTAATATTTTTATTTAATACTTTATTATTTTATTAATATTTATACAATTTTTTTATTTTATTTAGAGTTAATATTTTATTAATATAACAATATTATATTTTAATATAAAATTACTATATATTTAATTATTTTTTTAATATGAATAATTACTTTATTAATATTATAATATACTTTATTATTATATTAATATTTTATTATGTTAATATCGTAATAATAATTCATTATAATAATAATAATTTATTATTAAATTATAATTATATTTACTTTGTTAATAATATTACAATAATATTATAATAAAATTTAATATTATAATAATATTCAAGTATTTTTAATAATAATATTATATCTATATTTTATTATTTTCTTAAGTTTTTGTAGTATTTATGTTTTATTAGTATTCTTAAAATTTTATTAATGTTCTTTAGATTTTTTTAAATTTTATATTATTTATTTAGTTAATATTTTAGTAATATTTTACTAATTATACTAATATTTTATTAATATTATTGTTATAAATAAAATATTAATATTATTAATATTTTATCTCAAATTTATTAATACAATTTAATTTGCAATAGTAGCTTTAATTTATAATATTTAAATCACTGCTACAGTTAATTTTGTGGTCAACTTTTTCACTTACACTTTTATATTACCAACCAAACTGTAAAATACAATATACTTTCTATTTACACTTTCACTTTACCAACCAAACACCGTAAAACACAATATATTTTTCCTGCTACAGTTCACATTTTTCATTCTCATTTTACGACTTGTGACGTTTTTGCAGCGAAACAAACGGGTCAAATATTTAGCAACTCTCTCTTCTCACTTCCTTGCGATTGAAATCTCATAGAATGTGATGCCCATTATAGGAAAAACTTTCAAACCCCTTCATCACTTCACCCTACACATACATCAAAATCATAGGGTGGCTATGATCTTCATAGTGTGGCAATGATCTTCATAGAGTGACTATTGATGACTTTTAGGGTGGTTAGAGATTTCATAGGGCAGTTAAGATCTTCATAGGGTGGATTATAGATTTTGAGAAAAGGGTCTAAGATTATGATTTGATTTATTCATTAGAGACATATCAATAAATCTCCACCTTGTCTTGAATGAATAACAAATCTCTCCACCTTAACTTGAACTGTATCAAGTGTCCTTTAGATTCTTGATGTCTTCTCTAGCCTCGACGAGCTCAACCTTCACCACTTTGACCACCAAGCAATTCGAGACAGTACTCGAACTTGTGCGAAAGTACGGGCTTTGTCATCATATCTGCAGTACCAATTTTTTGTCCCCTGGGCGGCTTCACTAACTCCCATGTTTGATTCTAGTGAAGAGATTTCATCTCTTCAATCATAGCAACAGTCCATTCTGCAGCTTCATCAGAACTGATAGCCTCATTGTAGGCGGAAATCTCTGGAATCTCAATAGATTCTGTCACACTTAGAGCATAAGCGACCATATCTGCATAGGCGTATCGCTTAGGTGGACGGATCTGCCTTATTGCTCTCCCAGTGGCTATACTGTACTGTTGCTCTTGCAGTGTATCATCACCTGTAGTTGAACCTTGAGCATCATTGACTGGTTCAACGCGAGTGCTCTCCTGCACTCCTTCTGTAACTTTGCTCTCAAGCTCCACCTGCTTGCTTACTTTCTCCCCTGAACCTGTAATATCAATAACAGACTCCTTTCTCAGTTGAAGCATATAATTTTCATCAAAAGTAACATCCCTACTAATAACAAATTTAGGTGACCTAGGATCAGGACACCACAACCTGTATCCCTTCACCCCAGTAGCATAACTAAGAAATATAACTTTCTTTGCCCTAGGTTCAAGCTTACCATCATTTACATGAAAATAAGCAGGGCAACCAAATACTCGTAAATGAGAGTAATTAGCAGGGGTACCAGACCATACCTCTTCAGGAGTCTTAAAATCAATAGCTGTAAGGGAGACCGATTTATCAAATAGCAAGTTGTATTTACTGTCTTGGCCCAAAAGCATTTTGACAAACCAGTATTAAAGAGCATACACCAAGCTCTCTCCAACAGTGCCCTATTCATCCTTTCTACAACTCCATTCTGTTGTAGTGTGTACCGAACTGTACGATGACGCACAATTCCTTCATTTTTGCAGAATTGATCAAATTTCATGGAACAGAACTCTATTCCATTGTCGGTCCTGAGGCGCTTCACCTTCTTTCATGTTTGCTTTTCGATCATAACCTTCCACTGCTTGAAGGTAGCAAACACATCGCTCTTATGCTTGAGAGGATACACCCAAATTTTTCTAGAATAATCATCAATTAAAGTCAGAAGATAACTAGCTCCACCTTTTGAAGGAACCTGAGAGGGACCCCAAACATCTGAATGGATGTAGTCTAAGATATCTTTAGTCTTGTGAACACCTGTACCAAAGAAACTCTGTGCTGCTTGTCAAAAACACAATATTCACAAAAGTCAAACTTTCCTATTTTCTGGCCACAAAGCAAACCTTGCTTACTCAACTCATGTAGTCCTCTCTCACTCATATGCCCTAACCGCATATGCCACAAACGAGTAGTTTTTAAGTCTGGGTCTTCTGACATTGACACAGCGGCATCACCTATCACCGTGCTACCTTGAAGGATATAAATGGTATCCACCTTCTTTCCTTTCATCACAACAAGAGAGTCTTTACTAACTCTTAAAACTCCACCTTCAGCTGAAAACTTATAGCCGTTAGAGTCAACGGTGCCCAATGAAATTAATTTTTTTTCAAATTCGGCACATGCCGAACATTACTCAATGTTCTAATTGTAACGCCCCGATCCTAAGGATATGGAGACGTTATGGCGACGTACATACGTAAGACGGAAAACCCTCACGTACGTACGCTAAGCCTCAGTACAGGACATAATCTCCATAAACACAAGGGTTCCAGCAGGAAATAAGTACAAGAATACATGTAGAAAGAGGTTAGTGATCATAACAGATAGGAAAAATGAGGATAAATAAGAGAACAGTAATAAATCATAAGGGTACCTATGAATAGTCTCGATGAGGAATCTCCTATGTAACTCCAAGACACTATCTGATAATATGGTGACTCGGATCTCCAACTTGGGCACGCAAACCCAGGGTCGTCAGAAAGCGACCTAGTGAGTGGTAAAATGAAGGAGGCAGTAATATATACTATAGTAATACAAGCACGATCCTAATACATAATACATGATGTTGTACTAGTGATACCATATAATAAGTATATATGCAGTAGAAAAAAAATATAATCATGTCATCTTTTAATACCGTCATTGCTTAACATGTTATCGTCGGGTCATGTCTAGAGTCATATCCAGTTTTATATACTAAATAATGTTATCTAGTGGTGACGTGATAGAAATGAACATGCTAGTGGTGACGTGCTAGAAGTGAACATGCAGATGGGCATATGCAATATAACCATAATACGGTGTTGTACGTAACCAGTAATGATGTCTGCCAGGTATACAGAAAACAGAATATATATGATGCAGAGTAGACATGTACATGAGTGGTATGCCACCGCAGAAAGTGTAACATATACTAGGTAAAGTAACAAAGTATCCATGTAACATGATAGCGGCTAAATGATCAGGTATAGTAACAAGTACAACTAAACAATAGAATACATGTATCAGGCAAGTCATGTTATTTATCCAATAGTAGCAATCAGTACCGCCTGCTATTTTAATCAATCTCTTCTAGTGTCCCATACCACTGGCAGTTCATACTGGAGCCCGCATTCCAGTCGAACCCATCCGGACATGGCATACGGGTACCATTATCCAAACGAGAGAGTGACCAAATAACAAGTGTTCCCGACGTCACTATTGTGTATACTGTTTTAATTCTGTTAATTGGAAACCAAATGGTCGAGGAGCTCTTATCGGGTAGGTGTATCCCGTGCATACCCAGGATCACGGCCTTAACAAACCCCTGGCTGCTGAGACCAGGGCCCTCCGCTAAGAGGGGAACAATAATCAAGTAACGGGAGCTCATGGAGCTATACAATCGGTAGGTAGCACTACCATCCCCTGCAGTGGGAGAACAATACGGATCCAGTACATCACCCGATAAGATCTAATCAACCGTCAAGTCTTCCCCATACCCAAGTTAGCTTTATGATCTGATATGTCACTTATACAATGTCACAAGAACAAATACAGAACATGATACGGGTAACATGATAACCGGACCTGAGCTCTGTTGATAGCATAGAATAATATAACGGGAAACGGGAACAATAGTTGTGGGATTTCACATATCGCATATCAACAGCTCTCAAGTCCAGTAACGGGAATATCAATATCAGTAACAGGAATTCATCCTGTAACGAGAATACATGCATATCCATGTAGCAATCATATAAACCATGATCTATGCAACAGGACTAAATCCATGATCTATGTAACAGGAATAAAGCCAAGATCATGTAACAGGAATACAAAGACAATCAACGCATGTATACGGTGCATCTATAGAACAGTGATATAAGAACATGAAGTAACTGTGTACAGGATGATATCCAGTGTACTAGCGTATCAGTATATCAATAGTTCACAAACATGCAGTAATAGAGTCGTGAATCTCGGTATCTATGTAATGGTGAAACAACGTCAATTAACGATATAGAGTGTAACAGATATTTATGTGCAATACAGTGTTCTGTGCATCAGTGGCTCTGTAAGGGTAACAGTGTGATAGTGACAATATCTGCTATCATGGAGTACGCGTGTATCAGGGCACATGTTACAGTACGACGGAACCATGTTTGATGTCCATTAAGTGACAGATGTGCTAGAGGTAAGAAAAACATGTGAACTAATAATCGAACCATTTTAGTATGATCATCTATTCCGTATCTCTTATGCTATATTAAATCATGAAGCAGATGATATGATTATGTGATTGTTTATGTTTATTACACTATCATGCATAACCAAATATGCCTTTTCTATAATTAAGTTCTTTATTAACATGCTAGGGCTTTACCCATAATCACGATTTATTAACTAAAGCCATCACTCAATTTATTAAACATGAATAAATATAATTTATTAAAAATAAAACACTCACAAACTAGCCATGGGAAGGTAGCTCTCTTTCCCACGATCGCAACGGATCCAGAATCGTCCAAATCGGAGTCCGAGTGCTTCAGATATCGTCCGAATACTAGAATCCATATAAACGGGTTAAATATGTAATAAAAATATCTTAAATGCAATTAACAAAAGTAGAAGGGGGTTTTCTGTAATATTACCTTTAATGGGTTTTGGATGCGGGTTTGGGCTGTTAACGGGTCGGGTTGGATCCAATACCCAAACCCATAACTTAAGTTATATGGGTAATGGGTTGTCACGCCAACCCAATAGGGTTATAGGGTTCGGGTTTACACCCGAACCCAATACCCAAAAGCAGCAGCAACAGCAGCAGCAGTAGCAGCGGCAGCAGCCGCTGCCGCAGCTCTGTAGGCCGGCCGACCGGCTTAGCAGGCCGGCGACCAGCGGACCCGCCGGCGGCGGGTCTAGCCGCCGGCGGTGGTCACACAGAGAGAGAGAGAGAGTGAAAGAGAGAGAAAGAGAGAGAAAGAGAGAGAAGATGGGCAGAGACAAGGGCATGGCTGCACGACTGCGGCGACCGGCGGCGCTGCTGGGCCGCCGGGGGTTCTGGGCCGTGCACAGAGAGGAAGAAAGAAGAAGAAGAAGAAGAAGAAAAAGAGGAGAGGAAGGGGGTGGCCTCCTGTTGGGGGGCTCCGGCCACCTGCAAGGGCGCCGGCGGCACGCCGGCCTCCGGCCGCAGATCAACGGGCGTGAGGGGGAGAGAGAGACCGTGAGATAGAGAGAGGGAGAGAATTGAGAGAGAGAGAGAGAGAGGAGGGTTATGGAGAGAGAGAGAGAGAGAGAGAGAGAGGGAAAGAATTTAAAGAAAAGAGAGAGGAAGGCGGTGATGGAAGGCGGTGGGGGAGGAAGCTTGTAGAAAAAGAAAGAGAAGAAAGGAAGAAAGAAATTAAAGAGGGATTTAATTAATAAATATTATTTTAATGGGTCAGAAATTGATTAGATCCGAATAGCTCCAAAAAATTACATAAAATAGAAAATATTACGTTGATGTGTAAGGTGAAATCAGATTCTCAAAATTCTATCTGGTTTGTAAGTTAAAAATCTTGGAGTATGTCGCCGACACTGGGCGACACCGGTTTGGCCCGATTTTCGATAAATTCAGAAAAATCTTCAAAATACCCTAATGTAGATAATATGATTCTAAGACACATGGTGAAAGCAGATTCTCAGAATACAACTCTGTTTGTGAATTAAAAATCGTAGAGCCAATTATCGGTATCGGTCGACACCGACTACGGAGATTTTCCAAAATAATCCAGAAAAATTTCAGAAAATCCTGAAAAATTTAAGATATTAGAAAATAATTTTTGAAACTGAAATTAGCTCAATCGGACTACCACAGAGGTCAAATCAATAATATACACCGTATCGCGTACTGATACGGTGATACGTACACCAGGGAGCAGGGGGTTACATTTCTCCCCACCTTACAAAAAATTTCGTCCTCGAAATTTTAATTTAGGTGTGAGAATCATATTTCCAACCCCAAAGCCGAAATGTTACGGGCACACGACGCTTCCGCTGCGCACTCTGATATCTATAAGGAACTCGGGATGGAGAAGTAGTGTAGTGAACAAATACTAACGGATTGGAAGCAAGAAGATGAAAAGAAAGCAAGATAGAAATTAGATAGGCTGGTGGATAACTGGCAGGAAGGAAGAGAAAAGAGTCAAGGAATGAAGCGTCAATGACATGGTATTCTTGTACTCGTCGCTGGAATCCCCAAATTCAGATACAGACAAGTTTGAATCTGAATCTGCTTGTACTGTTGGTAAGAGCCCGAGTATGGACCCAGGTGGTTACCCACACCAGGTGTGAACCTAGGCTCTGATACCACTCTGTAACGCCCCGATCCCAAGGATACGGAGACGTTATGGCGACGTACATACGCAAGGCGGAAAACCCTCACGTACGTACGCTAAGCCTCAGTACAGGACATAATCTCCATAAATACAAGGGTTCCAGCAGGAAATAAGTACAAGAATACCTGTAGAAAGAGGTTAGTGATCATAACAGATAGGAAAAATGAGGATAAATAAGAGAACAACAATAAATCATAAGGGTACCTATGAATAGTCTCGATGAGGAATCTCCTATGTAACTCCAAGGCACTATCTGATAATACGGTGACTCGGATCTCCAACCTGGGCACGCAAACTCAGGGTCGTCAGAAAGCGACCTAATGAGTGGTAAAATGAAGGAGGCAGTAATATATACTATACTAATACAAGCACGATCCTAATACATAATACATGATGTTGTACTAGTGATACCATATAATAAGTATATAATATGCAGTAGAAAAAAATATAATCATGTCATCTTTTAATACCGTCATTGCTTAACATGTTATCATCGGGTCATGTCTAGAGTCATATCCAGTTTTATATACTAAATAATGTTGTCTAGTGGTGACTTGATAGAAATGAACATGCTAGTGGTGACGTGCTAGAAGTGAACATGCAGATGGGCATATGCAATATAACCATAATACGGTGTTGTACGTAACCAGTAATGATGTCTGCCAGGTATACAGAAAATAGAATATATATGATGCAGAGTAGACATGTACATGAGTAGTATGCCACCGCAGAAAGTGTAACATATACCAGGTAAAGTAACAAAGTATCCATGTAACATGATAGCGGCTAAATGATCAGGTATAGTAACAAGTACAACTAAACAATAGAATACATGTATCAGGCAAGTCATGTTATTTATCCAATAGTAGCAATCAGTACCGCCTGCAATTTTAATCAATCTCTTCTAGTGTCCCATACCACTGGCAGTTCATACTGGAGCCCGCACTCCAGTCGAACCCATCCGGACATGGCATACGGGTACCATTATCCAAACGAGAGAGTAACCAAATAACAAGTGTTCCCGACGTCACTATTGTGTATACTGTTTAATTCTGTTAATTGGAAACCAAATGGTCGAGGAGCTCTTATCGGGTAGGTGTATCTCGTGCATACCCGGGATCACGGCCTTAAACAAACCCCTGGCTGCTGAGACCAGGGCCCTCCGCTAAGAGGGGAACAATAATCAAGTAACGGGAGCTCATGGAGCTATACAATCGGTAGGTAGCACTACCATCCCCTGCAGTGGGAGAACAATACGGATCCAGTACATCACCCGATAAGATCTAATCAACCGTCAAGTCTCCCCCATACCCAAGTTAGCTTTATGATCTGATATGTCACTTATACAATGTCACAAAACAAATACAGAACATGATACGGGTAACATGATAACCGGACCTGAGATCTGTTGATAGCATAGAACAATATAATGGGAAACGGGAACAATAGATGTGGGATTCCACATATCGCATATCAACAGCTCTCAAGTCCAGTAACGGGAATATCAATATCAGTAACAGGAATTCATCCTGTAATGAGAATACATGCATATCCATGTAGCAATCATATAAACCATGATCTATGCAACAGGACTAAATCCATGATCCATGTAACAGGAATAAAGCCAAGATCATGTAACAGGAATACAAAGACAATCAATGCATGTATACCGGTGCATCTATAGAACAGTGATATAAGAACATGAAGTAACTGTGCACAGGATGATATCCAGTGTACTAGCGTATCAGTATATCAATAGTTCACAAACATACAGTAATAGAGTCGTGAATCTTGTATCTATGTAATGGTGAAACAACGTCAATTAACGATATAGAGTGTAACAGATATTTATGTGCAATATAGTGTTCTGTGTATCGGTGGCTCTGTAAGGGTGATAGTGTAATAGTGACAATATCTGCTATCATGGAGTACGCGTGTATCAGGGCACATGTTACAGTACGACGGAACCATGTTTGATGTCCATGAAGTGACAGATGTGCTAGAGGTAAGAAAAACATGTGAACTAATAATCGAATCATTTTAGTATTATCATCTATTCCGTATCTCTTATGCTATATTAAATCATGAAGCAGATGATATGATTATGTGATTGGTTATGTTTATTACACTATCATGCATAACCAAATATGCCTTTTCTATAATTAAGTTCTTTATTAACATGCTAGGGCTTTACCCATAATCACGATTTATTAACTAAAGCCATCACTCAATTTATTAAATATGAATAAATATAATTTATTAAAATAAAACACTCACAAACTAGTCATGGAAGGTAGCTCTCTTTCCCACGATCGCAACGGATCCAGAATCGTCCAAATCGGAGTCCGGGTGCTCCAGATATCGCCCGAATACTAGAATCCATATAAACGGTTTAATATGTAGTAAAAATATCTTAAATGCAATTAACAAAAGTAGAAGGGGGTTTTCTGTAATATTACCTTTAATGGGTTTTGGATGCGGGTTTGGGCTGTTAACGGGTCGGGTTGGATCCAATACCCAAACCCATAACTTAAGTTATATGGGTAATGGGTTAATGGGTTGTTACGCCAACCCAATAGGGTTATAGGGTTTGGGTTTACACCCGAACCCACTACCCAAAAGCAGCAGCAGCAGCAGTAGCAGCCGCAGCAGTAGCAGCCGCAGCAGCCGCTGCCGCGGCTCTGTAGGCCGGCCGGCCGGCTTAGCTGGCTGGCGACCAGCGAGGCCCGCCGGCGGTGGTCACACAGAGAGAGAGAGAGTGAAAGAGAGAGAAAGAGAGAGAAAGAAGATGGGCAGAGGCAGGGGCATGGCCGCGTGGCTGTGCGGCCCTGGCGGCCGGCTGCGGCGACTGGCGGCGCTGCTGGGCCGCCGGGGGTTCTGGGCCGTGCACAGAGAGGAAGAAAGAGAGAGAGAAGAGGAAAGACTGAAGAAGAAGAAGAAGAAGAAAAAGAGGAGAGGATGGGGGTGGCCTCCGGTTGGGGGGCTCCGGCCACCTGCAAGGACGCCGGCGGCACGCCGGCCTCCGGCCGCAGGTCAACGGGCGTGAGGGGGAGAGAGAGAGACCGTGAGATAGAGAGAGAGGGAGACCGTGAGATAGAGAGAGGGAGAGAATTGAGAGAGAGAGAGAGGAAGGTTATGGAGAGAGAGAGAGAGAGGGAAAGAATTTAAGAAAAGAGAGAGGAAGGCGGTGATGGAAGGCGGTGGGGGAGGAAGCTTGTAGAAAAAGAAAGAGAAGAAAGGAAGATAGAAATTAAAGAGGGATTTAATTAATAAATATTATTTTAATGGGTCAGAAATTCATTAGATCCGAATAGCTCCCAAAAATTACATAAAATAGAAAATATTACGTTGATGTGTAAGGTGAAATCGGATTCTCGAAATTCTATCTGGTTTGTAAGTTAAAAATCTTGGAGTATGTCGCCGACACTGGGCGACACCGTTTGGCCCGATTTTCGATAAATTCAGAAAAATCTCCTAAAATACCCTAACGTAGATAATACGATTCTAAGACACATGGTGAAAGCGAATTCTCAAAATATAAATCCGTTTGTGAATTAAAAATTGTAGAGCCAATTATCGGTATCGGTCGACACCGATTACGGAGATTTTCCAAAATAATCCAGAAAATTCCAGAAAATCTTGAAAAATCTAAAATATTAAAAAATAATTTTTGAAACTGAAATCAGCTCAATCGGACTACCACAGAGATCAAATCAACAATATACACCGTATCGCGTACTGATACGGTGATACGTACACCAGGGAGCAGGGGGTTACACTAATAATTCCGTCATGTATCCTAATCTTTATTGACCCAATATCAATTGTCTTGCAGGGCATGTTATTTTCCATTAAGACATTGCCACCATTAATTGGCTGGTAGGTCACAAACCAGTCCCTGGGAGAACATATGTGATAAGATCAACCTGAATCAAGGTCCCACTCATCTCGTGAACGGGTATCAAAGAGAGTAACTGAAAGAACCTCATGTGATGTGGAGGCTTTTTCTGCAATACTAACAACCGAAGATTTCTCTTTTTGAGATTTCCTCCTTACATTTTCTTTTTCTTTGAGCTTAAAACAATCTTTCTTATAGTGTCCAAACTTATGATAATAGTGACACTCAATATTTTTTCTTAACCTAGATTTAGATTTAGATTTTCCTCGAGATTTTTGTCGACCCTTTTCTGTACGACCACAGACAAATAAGCATTCAGCTTGATCCTCACTTCCTACAACTGACACTTTTTTCTTAACTCCTTAGAATGTAAGGCTGATTTGATATCTTCTAAAGAGAGTGTATCTCTACCATATAGTATACTAATAAAATTTTTAAAGGAAGGAGATAATGAGCATAATAAGATGAGAGTTTGATCTTCTTCATCTATTCTAAGATCAATATTTTTAAATCCATGAAAATTTTACTGAGCTCATCTAAGTGGTCTTTAATTGGCGTACCTTCCTTCATGCAAAGGGTGAAAGGCGCTGCTTCAAGTAGAGCTTGTTGGTCAGGGACTTTGTCATATGCAAGCTCTCTAATTTGAGCCACAAACCGCGCGGCGGTATCTTCATCGGCAACCTCTCGCAAAACTTCGTCGGCTAGACAAAGTTGTATGGTACTATGTGCCTTCATCTCGAGTTCTTCCTTTTCGTCCTCGGACATGGATTCCGACAACTTACCCTTATCGGACAAGACTTTCAACAAGCCTTGTTTCACCAAGAGAGCCCGCATTTTGACTCTCCACAAACTGAAGCTATTTCTCTCGTCGAATTTCTCTACTTTGTACTTTGCCGAAGCAATCTCGAAACCATAAGAAGATAACACTAGCTCTGATACCAGTTTGTTAGAGTAGTGGGCTTCTAATGCAAGATATGACAAGTATAAAGAGAGACAAATAGCAATATAAGCTAATAAAATAAAGAGGTCAGCACACCAGTATTTAACATGGTTTGGTCAATGTGACCTACGTCCACTGAAGAAGATAGCAAGAAGAATCCACTAATCAAAAGAGGAGAATACAAGAGATTACAACTCTAATCTCACTCACCCAAGCCCAATGAAACTCAACTCACTAGAGCTTAAAAAAGGAAGATGAATGGCTAGATAAAAAAGAGGACAATACACTATTTAACAACTCTCCCTTGTCACTCCTTGCTACTGAATTCTCATGCAATGTGGTGCCTATTTATAGGGAAAACTTTCAAACCCCTTCATCACTTCACCCTACACATACATCAAAATCATAGGGTGGTTATGATCTTCATAGTGTGGTTAAGATCTTCATAGAGTGGCTATGATCTTCATAGAGTGGCTATTGATGACTTTTAGGGGGGCTAGAGATTTCATAGGGCGGTAAAGATCTTCATAGGGTGGCTAATAGATTTTGAGAAAAGGGTCTAAAATCATGATTTAGTTTATTCATTAAAGACATATCAACAAATCTCCACCTTATCTTGAATGAATAACAAATCTCTCCACCTTAACTTGAACTGTATCAAGTGTTTTTGGATTCTTGCTGTCTTCTATACTCTCGACGAGCTCAATCTTCACCACTTTGAACACCAAGTAATTCGAGACAGTACTCGAACTTGCGCGAAAGTATAGGCTTTGTCATCATATCTGCTGAATTATCTGCAGTACCAATTTTTGTCCCCTGGGCGGCTTCACTAACTCCCAATTTGATTCTTGTGAAGAGATTCCATCTCTTCAATTATAGCAACAGTCCATTCTGCAGCTTCATCAGAACTGATAGCCTCATTGTAGGCGGAAGGCTCTGAAATCTCAATAGATTCTTCCACACTTAGGGCATAAGCGATCATATCTGCATAGGCGTATTGCTTAGGTAGACGGATCTACCTTATTGCTCTCCTGGTGATAATACTATACTGTTGCTCTTTCAGTGTATCATCACCTGAAGTTGAACCTTGAGCATCATTGACTGGTTCAACGCGAGTGCTCTCCTGCACTCCTTTTGTAACTTTGCTCTCAAGTTCCACCTGCTTGCTTGCTCTCTCTCCTTAACCTGTAATATCAACAACAGACTCCTTTCTCGGTTGAAGCATGTAATTTTCGTCAAAAGTAACATCCCTACTAATAACAAGTTTAGGTAACTTAGGATCAGGACACCACAACCTGTATCCCTTCACCCCAGTAGCATAACTAAGAAATATAACTTTCTTTGCCCTAAGTTCAAGCTTACTATCATTTACATGAAAATAAGCAGGGAACCAAATACTCGTAAATGAGAGTAATTAGCAGGGGTACCAGACCATTCCTCTTCAGGAGTCTTAAAATCAATAGCTGTAGAGGGAGACCGATTTACCAAATAGCAAGCTGTATTTACTGCTCGGCCCAAAAGCATTTTGACAAACCAACATTAGAGAGCATACACCGAGCTCTCTCCAACAGTGTCATGTTCATCCTTTCTGCAACAGGGTGAAGAGGCGCTGCTTCAAGTAAAGGTCGTTGGTCAGGGACTTTGTCATATAAACCTCTCTAATTTGGGCCACAAACCGGCGGCGGTATCTTCATCGGCAACCTCCCGCAAAACTTCGTCGGTTAGACAAAGTTGTATGGCACTATGCGCCTTCATCTCGTGTTATTCCTTTTAGTCCTCGGACATGAATTCTGGCAACTTTCTCTTACCTGACAAGACTTTCAACAAGTCTTGTTGCACCAAGAGAGCCCGCATTTTGACTCTCCACAAACTGAAGCTATTTCTCCCGTCAAATTTCTCTACTTTGTACTTTGACGAAGCCATCTCGAAACCCACAAGAAGATTACACTAGCTATGATACCAGTTTGTTCGAGCAGTAGGCTTCTAATGCATGAGATGACAAGTATAAAGAGTGACAAATAGCGATATAAGCTAATAAAATAAAAAGGACAGCACACCAGTATTTAACGTGGTTCGGTCAATGTGACCTACGTCCATGGGAGAAGACAGAAAGATGAATTCACTAATCAAAAGGGGAGAACACAAGAGATTACAACTCTAATCTTACTCACTCAAGCCCAATGAAACCCAACTCATTAGAACTTAACAAAAGGAAGATGAATGGCCAGAGAAAGTAGAGGACAATACAATATTTAGCAGCTCTCTTCTCACTTCCTTGCAATTGAAATCTTATGCAATGTGGTGCCTATTTATAGGCAAAACTTTTAAATCCCTTCATCACTTCACCCTACGCATACATCAAAATCATAGGGTGGTTGTGATCTTCATAGTGTGGCTAAGATCTTCATAGGGTGACTTTGATGACTTTTAGGGTGGCTAGAGATTTCATAAGGTGGCTAAGATCTTCATAGGGTGGCTAATAGATTTTGAGAAAATGGTCTAAGATTATGATTCGATTTATCCATTAAAGACATATCAACAGATCTGGCACATGGCTGCAGAAGCTTGTTGTAGCCCTTCTCCAAAACATTTCCAAAAATAGATTTTGGAAGAATATTCTAGGACATGTACCTTGGTTTTTAGGATTTGAGATGCACAAATACAACTGCCAGATAAAAACTCATCGTGACAGCACGAGGACTTGTGTTTAATTGGTCTTGTATTAAAACTAGAGGAAGGAGAGGTAACTTGTCCTTAAAACGTGATGTTTATGAAAATTCAATTAATAACTAGTTATCTGGTGAGGGTTGAGATATTAATGTGTCATTAATGACTCAGGGTCGATTCGCTGCTCACACGGACAAACTCCTTGAACTCCTTCGTGGATTTGAGCTATAGAATGAGGGAGTAGGAGACACACCGACGAGAGAATGGTATCCAAAGAGGGGTTTTTTTTTTTGGTTAAAAATGTCTATTACAAGCTGAACGATGACTGTTTGAGATGCCATGTAGCTTCGGTCATCTGGAAAATTATGGCGTCACTTAAAATAAGGGCATTCCTTTGACTGGTTATTAATACAACTATCCTTACATGAGATAACCTCATGAGAAAGGGTTGACAGGGGCCAAACTTTTGTGTGCTTTGTACGTCAGACGAGGAATCTATCGATCACTTATTCCTCCGATCCCCATTTCCTTTCATATTTGGAGCCCATTGGCAAGCTACCTAAAGTTGAACCTTTCGAATTTATCATCAGAGGTGTATTTGTTTTGACCTGCTTGGAGATATACTTCTGCTAGGAAATGAGTTAAGGTTATTTGATATTTGGCATCTGTTGCTTTTTAGGATACTTGGAGAGAACATAACAATAGACTCCTTAACAGATCAGCACAATCATCCGTTCAAACTTTTCAAGTTTGCACTTCTTTCATTTCTAATTGATTCAATCTACTTTCAGCCAGAGCAAGGAATTAAGCTCGGAGGACACTGGACCAGACAGGAATCAGGGAGGCTTCTGACAGCCTATCCGAGTATGCTCAGGGGAGTGTTATAATTTGGGTCGAACAAATAGTCCCACATCGGCTAGACGTGGGGATGGTCTTGTGAATATAAGGATTTAGGCAACTCCACCTAAAGGCTAGTCTTTTGGGATGGTGCTCGAGTCCTTAAAGTGGTATCAGAGCCATGCCCCGAACTTAGTCATGTGTGTGAGTGATGTTCGACAATGTAGATCCCCCAATGGCGCAAAGGCGCAATAGGCCTGCCCACCCCATTGGCGCAAAAAAAAAAGGCGCAATAGGCTCCTGTGAAGCTAATGTTGGGCTCTCGAGAAATTTGGCAGTGGTGCTCCTTTGCAATGGGCGTGCCGGCTACCACGCGGTGTAGAGGAGTGACCGACTGCGGTGCTTCACATAAGGCGTGCCGTAGCCTCACGCAGTGAAGAGTTGGATTTCGATAGAGCATTTGATCTTCCAGTGTGAAGATAGTTGAGTTTGCAGGGAGACTCTTTATTCGAGGGGGATTGGTATCAGAGCTCTGATACCAAATTATTGGGAGAGAGGAGATAGAGGAGATGGAGGAGATGAAAGAAGATAGCACAGAGATCGGATGACAAAGGAATGAGGAACGGCGCATGGAGCAGGCAATTTGTGCTCCCGGTCGACGTCCCGGTCGACCGGTGGAGGAGGCCGGTCGACCGGCCCGATCGACCGGCGTGCACGGGCGTGCACAGGTTGGAGCGCGCGGTCGACCGGGCCGGTCGACCGTGGCATGGGTCAGTCGACCGGCCGGTCGACCGACAGGCGCGGCTAGAGTTTCCTTTTAGGATTCGAATTCCTTTTCTGATTGGGATTAAATCCAACCTGAGTTTCCATAAATCTGGGAACTCTGTGGCTATAAATAGAGGCTAGAGGCCTCATGTATTGTATCCCTGGAAATCTCTAAGAGAAATCCCTTGCCTCCCTCAAGAATTCTCTCTTGTAATAGTTTGTATTGATTGTTGAATCAATAAAGATCTCTCTCTCTCCCTTCTCCCGAGGACGTAGGTGTTGACACTTAAAAAAGACAAGATTCTCATTGGTCCGAACGATGTCTAAACTTGTTGACATTTACAAAAGACAAGGGACAGACAAGCTGAAGACCAGTTTCCACCCACCTCCAAGGGACAAGGAAGCAGCTCGGACTCCACTGATCCAGCAAGCAGAACAGTGAACCCGGATTGTTTCTAAACAGACCTCAGCAGGTCTAAGATGCTAGCATTTAGCATTACATTAGCCCAAGGAGATAGCCTTGTTTGAGAGGCTAGCATCATCCAGAGCATCGCCAGGAAGCTAACTGATAGCTTCGCCGAAAAGCCTCTTTTCGGACCTCGCCAAGAGTTGCCTCTAGCTCCGCTATGAGCTTCAAAGCGGGCAGCTCCGTTGTCAACCTTTGACCAATCAAATCTCCTGATGAGATCGGATCCAATCTGATTAAATCCAATTAGGATTCAAATATGGCAGGTGATTGCCGCAATCTCTTGACTCTCTTGAAACGAGTAAGAGGATCAGAGAAAATCCTCCAACGATATGGAAAGAATCGAAACAAATCGAAAAGATCAACCGACTTGCCATTTTCTAGCTCCGCAGAAGCTATCCTAGCCTCGCAGCAAGGCTACTTTCCAGATTCAAACAAATTGGTTCAATCTGTTTCCATATCTTCAAGGGGACGACTATACCCTTGCTCTCCCTATAAATAGCCCGCCAGGGGCACAAGGGGAGGAGGCTTCCAGAAATCGGCGATCAATCAAAGTGGGCTTCTGCTCCCAAATCAATCCTCTGCTGATCAGGAGAATCGGACTTCTTCATAACGCACCGTGTGTTCTCTAATTCAGAGACCTTTCAAGAGAAATACTTCTCCTTTCAGGGTGGCGATACCCTAGCAACCTCTTTTCCTCAAGGAATCTCCGGAACCAGGCGAGAAGGAATTCCTCACAGAAGGCGGTTTTGAGAAGTAGCAAGAGGGTTCTACCAATCCTCTGTTCTCTGATTCCCGGAACCAGGCGAGAAGGGAATCTTATCGCTCGCATCGTCAAAGGGACAAAGTGGTCGCGCGCTGACCAGACTCCTATCGGCACATTTTCCCAGAATCTCTGAGGAGATCTACTTGTAATCTTTTTTTAAGAATACTTGTAATTTAGCTCCTCAAACTCTTTTTTTTTGTAAGTTTTCCCCTTTTGTAAACATAAAGGAAAACAAGATGGCGACTCCGCTGGGGAAAGTATTCTCCTCTGCTGAGAATCAAGTGTCGCAATGCGACGATCAGACCTTCGGGTCTATCTCTGAATTCAACAAAGTCGGTGCAGCCAGAGCTTCTCTGGCTAAATCTTCAAGGAAAGTCTCTGCGGAGACTGAAAAGATTCCCTGCAAACCTGCTGTGGTGCTCTGGCGCAACAAGGAAGCATGCCCGCAGACCGAGCCCTGCACTCTTGAGAACTTGGTCATCCAGATCGACCAAGGAAGATTTGAAGAAGTCCTCTCTGGGGGTGACCTGACGCTTCGAGCACGGAAGCACAGGAAGGTCTTCACGACCAAGGTTTCAAATCAGAAACCAGAGCAGAATTTTGCCAACACCCCACAGCCCCACGTGTGGCTATTCAGGTTCCTCGTGAACCTAAGCATCTTCCGTCAAGGCGGATATGGAAGCCCAAGCACAAGTCTCCAACCGAGGTTTCCGGTGTAGTCACGCCGAAACTGCGCCTCTCCCGCGAAGAAAAGGGTAAGATGCCTATCTACCCTAACGATGCTGCCAATCATGAAGTCCCAACGGCGATCATACCGTCGCTCAAATTAAAGGCAGCAAAGCCTTCTGACAGCCTCGCTTTCACAAACGGGGCCACCATACCAAAGCATACTCATTGGATCCAAGGCCGCAAGGCTAAGGCCAAAGAGTCATCTAAGGCTAATCCCCTTCGCGGCGGAATAGCGGATAAAGCACCTCGACGTGCTCCGCTCTCTAGCTCATCAAGCACTAGGTTCACACCTGCTGGCGAATCTAGATCTGAAGCACTATTCAGTGCTAATCCCTTTTGCAGGGATAAGAAGAACGGAGTATCGTCCCATGTACACTTCGAAAAAGCTTCTCTGCGAAGTTATCCAGGCTCTGTTGGGCCTGACCTACGAGAATTCCTGGTAAGCAAGCGGAAGCCGGAGCCCCTCCGAATTACTTTCCCCTGTTGTCAAAGAGGATGCCGACTTGTAACAATCCATTCAACCCGCTGCCGGCTACATCCAACCATGGCTGTATCTCCGCACCGACAATTGGTGTTTGATCGGTTGTCCGCACATGCTCCTACAAGGCATCGCGGAAGGGGCGCCCCACCAGATCCAATCTCCGCCTCCGTCAATATGACCGGAAGAGGCCGAGAGCGACGCAAGGGGAGTCAGACATCTGATGGTCCCCCTTACAGTTCTCAAGATCCATATTATAATCCAGGCCTAGGCGAGGTCTCGGTACAAGAAGAAGGTGTTTTCCGAAACACCAGATCCAGGGTGGCAATACCCTACAATTACGAGCAACCTTCTTTCTCGACGGCCCTGATCCCGCCATCACCCAGGCGATCACCCCAATCATCTGATGGAGAAGATGAAGACAGCGGGTATGCCTCTTCAGCAACAGTCAGTTCTATATAGACGGACAAAGCATCGGTCAATATAACCGATAACGCCAATGACGACCTTCGTCGGCGTTTGGAAGCTCAGGAGCAGACCTCTAGAACTCAGCAAGAGACCCTGGACAATATTCAACAGATGCTCGCTCAGCTCCTCAGCATGCGGAATGAAGATACCGGGAGTAATCATGACGAGGAGGGATATCTCAGCAATGATCCGCCCAAGACGGAAAAATCTAAGGGAGGCTCTTTCCTGGATGCCGAAGTCCTTAAAGGCCTTCAAGCTCAAATTTCATCCCTGGCTCAGAAGGATGAATTGAAGAAAGTGGGGGTAGTCCGTCCTTACCTACTGGAATGGGATTCGGTGCCATATCCGCCAAAGTTCAAACCACCAACGTTGCATACGTATGATGGTAAGAGCTCGCCCAATCAGCACATCTACTATTTCCGGTCTCAGACTGGTAATGTCATAAGCAACGACGCCATCATGGCTAGGCTATTTATTGGCACTCTAAAGGGCGTGGCATTCGACTGGTTCCGAAGCCTCCCTCCAGGTTCTATCAATTCCTGGATTGACCTAGAAACTCGGTTCCTCTCTCGCTTCTATGAGGACGACACTGAAGTGACCATGGACAAGCTCCTCTCCACCGTGCAGAAGAAGGGAGAATCTGTCCGTGACTACATTGAGCGGTTCAGAAACTTATCCTTGATGTGTCCAGCAGGGATGCCGTTACCCATGCTCTTACAGACATGTAGGCACAACTTCTTGGATCAAGTAGAAGTTCGCATGGGGGCTGTCAAAGCCCACACTTGGAAGGAATTGGTCGAACAAGCTGAGATAGCTGAGAAGTCGGCTAAAAAGTTCGAGCCATCTGCCCCCAGAGGCAAATGGGGTACGAACAGCAAAGGACGCGGCGACCCGCCTCAGTCTTCCCAAGCTAAGGGGAAAGAGATTATGTCCGTAGAGTTATTCGGAGACGTGCAGTCGAAGGCCAAGAAGAGCGGCTTCAACAATCAGGAGCCCAAGTTCCCTCCAAAACAGTACTCCTTCAGAGATGATCAGGTGGTCACGATATTCCACCTGCTCCACAAAGGGAACAAGCTGAAGCTGCCGGATGCTCGACGTCCTGATGAGATAGGGCGCACAAATGACCCCAAATACTGCCTCTATCATAGGATGATTCACCATCCTACTGACAAGTGTTATGTCCTCAAGGACAGGATACAAGCCCTGATTGACGCCGGCGTCCTCACACTGAAGACGGAGCAGAAGAAAGTCACTGCCAATATGGTGGCCCTTGAATTCGGCATAGCCCAAAAGGTCATGGTTCCTGACGGGACCTATCCAGCCCCCACACCGCGGTTGGAAATCAAACATTCTTCAGCCATAGCTAAAAATGACAAGGGTCTCGTTCCCTTGACATTGGAGACAGGGGAAGTTATGTGGATACACCCTGACCTCGTCCAAGACGTACAGCGGACGTCGAAGGACTCCAGCAAAAAGGGCAAGCCCTGCAATGTCATCTCTGTCCTGCCAGATGATGACAACCTTACTTCGGCTTCCCTCAGTGACTCAGAAGGAGAAAAGCGTGCTTGCACAGCGCAGGCAGATGCGCCTCAACAGGCGGGCACCCGGTCTGGAAAATCATACTTAAGGCAGTATGACAAGTCTACTGACGAGATACAACAGCAAACGACGTCAGTACCAATGCCGACATCCACTCCAGTCCCGACCAAAGGGAGAGAAAAGCCTAAGGAGGTGCGGTTCGACCATGTGTTGAAGAAACCGCCAAGCCAAGGGCTAGACACGCCCTTCCGCTTTGATATATTGGCCCACTTAGCCAATATCCCGGCTCGTATCACAATACACGAGCTCCTGCGTCTCTCCAAAGAGACACGAGAAGCGCTCAGAGATGCTTTGGCCAACTCAGAGACTCTTCTTACATGCATACCAGAGGTCTCTAATCATGACGCCCAGTCTTCTTGCCCAGAATGCCATCATGTACTGTCAAAGGTGCCTGCTATTACCTTCACGGCGGAAGATATGCTTCTCAAAGACAACAAGCATGATCGACCTCTGTACTATACCGGATATATCGGTTCAACTTGCATTGAAAGAGTACAAGTCGATCCGGGGTCTGCACTCAGCATCATCCCCAAAAGGCTCCTCTACTTCCTCGGCATACCACTGTACAGGTTGTTTGCAACCACCACTACAATATACGGTTTTAACGCCGGGAGCAGCCATCCGCTTGGAAAGATTCGGCTCCGCTGCAGAATCGGAAGCTTGAAGTCAGAAGTGACGTGCTATGTCATTGATGCTGACACATCATATAACTTGCTGCTAGGAAGACCTTGGATCCATGCCAATTGGATCGTTCCTTCCACTCTCCACCAATGCTTCAAATATGTTGAAGATGATGTGACAGTACGAACTGTCTTCGCTGAAAAGCAACCCTTCAAGGGGTGGAAAACTACTTTACCGATGCCCTCCTGTATCAAGAGGCCGACGGAACGCCTGCAGAGCCATTGCCAGACGATGATGAAAGTGGCAATGAGGCGGATTCAGAATCCGAAACAGGCATGCCAGCCATTTTGATTGGCGAACCAATTACAGTATGTTTCCTCAATGACCCTCAATGTAATACTCCTTCTGACGAAGAAGGTGAATGGGTAATTAATGACAATATTTCTTTTGATTATCCTGTGAGTATGCGGTCGATCAAATCCATTATGGATGGCTCTCTGCACATGCCCGTACATAAGCCAAATGCGGCCAGTACATCTATGGAGGTCATAGAAGGGGCTACGCTGGTGGTCCCTCCTTCCAAACAAGGTCAGTCGCCGATAATCTTCGGCAGAGCCCGGCCAGGGAGATTCTCAACTACAGACTCAAGCTCAGAGTCGGATGCTCCACAGTTCTTTCATTACGCGCCATCAGCGCGCCATATTATGAAGAAGATGGGTTACAACCTGAAGCAGGGAGGCGGCCTAAACTTTGGAAAAGGGAGGCGCTGTCTAATGCGTAATTTTGTCCCGAAAGGGAAGCCTGCAAATTACTATGATAGTACACGCAGGGGGTTAGGGTATGTCACACCCACATCATCAACAACAGTTCAGGTCAAAGGCGATGGATTGATCCCATCACAGTCGGCCTCATCCTCCGAATGGGACTCTGATGTCAGCATAGGAGGGATATTCGAAAGCCTCATGACTTCAAGCAGTCAGTTGGAACCCGCAGAGGTTGCTGATGAGGAACCTTGGGCCCAGCAATTAAGCCTCCAATGGGAAAAACGGTTCGAACTGCGTGAGCCGCCTACTGAAGACAAGGTGACGCAGGTCAATCTGGGAAGTCAAGATCATCCCAAACCCATCTTTATAAGTGAAAGCCTATCACTTATAGAAAAGGAGGAATTGATAATGCTCGTAAAAGAGTATATAGACGCTTCGCGTGGAGCTATGAAGACATGCCCGGACTCGATCCACAGGTCGCTATGCACCGTCTAAACATCAAGCCTGACGTCAAGCCAGTCAAGCAGCAACAGCATCGGTTTCGCCCGAACATTATGGAAGCTATTGAGGCCGAAGTTCACAAGCTCATTGCATGTGGCTTCATTCGGGAGGAGCAACATCCAGATTGGGTGGCTAATATAGTCCCCGTCCTCAAGAAGAATGGCAAAATACGGATCTGCATCGACTACCGTGATCTCAATACGGCCTGTCCCAAGGATGAATTTTCGCTGCCCATCACTGATGTCATGATTGACAACACATGCGGGTTCGAGAGGATGTCTTTCATGGACGGCTTCTCAGGGTACAACCAGATCAAGATGTATCCTGATGACAAGAAGCATACTTCTTTTCGAATACCATTGGGGGTATACTGCTACACTGTGATGCCCTTCGGACTGAAGAACGCCGGAGCAACCTACCAGCGCGCAATGAGCACGATCTTTCGCGATCACCTCCGGAAGACAGTAGAGTGCTATGTTGACGACATTGCTGTCAAAAGTCGCAACAAAGACGAACATCTTCGCGACCTAAGAACGATGTTCAACATAATGCGGGCTCATCAGCTGAAAATGAACCCGACAAAATTCTTCTTAGGAGTATCCAGCGGCAAATTCCTTGGGTTCATTGTCACATCAAAAGGGATCCATCTGGACCCAGACAAAGTCAAAGCCATACAGGACATGCATCCACCGAGGAACCTCAAAGAGCTCAGAGGCTTGCAAGGCAGGTTGGCCTACATCAGAAGATTCATTGCAAATCTCTCAGGCCGCTGTCAGCCGTTCACCCGGCTCATGAAAAAGGGTACTGCCTTCATGTGGGACCAAGCTTGTCAAGAAGCTTATGAAGACATCAAGAGGTATCTCACAAACCCTCCGGTCTTAGTGGCCCCTACATCAGGGAAACCATTCTTGCTTTATGTAAAAGCTCTGGACTATTCCCTCCGCGCCCTCCTCGCTCAGAAGGACGACAATGGCCACGAGCAGGCCATTTATTATCTGAGCAGGACTCTCATAGGAGCGGAATCTCGCTACAATCCTGTTGAGAAAGAGTGTTTAGCTCTCGTCTTTGCCGTTCAGAAGACACGGCATTATTTGGTTGGCCAAACCATACATGTCATCTCCAGGGTGAATCCTTTACGTCTTCTTATGACGAAGCCAGGGTCACTAAATTCAAGATTGGCTAAATGGGCACTTCTGCTGTCTCAATACGACATGACCTTTATTCCTCAGAAGGCGGTCAAAGGCCAAGCCCTTGCGGAATTCTTGGCTGCTCATCCAGTTCCGGAGCATTTAAAACTTCACGAAGACATCCCTGATGAAGTCTTCGAGTCTAATGCAACCTCAGCAGAGGAAGTGTGGCAGATGTTCTTCGACGGAGCATCGCGGATGGGCCCCAAAGGAAAGATTATTGCTGGAGTAGGGGTTGTGTTCATCTCCCCACAGGATCATATCCTTCCCAGAGCATTTTCTTTGACAGAATCATGCTCCAACAATATAGCAGAATACAATGCTCTGCTCATCGGTCTCCAGCTTGCCCATGGAATGGGGGTACGCTACCTCGAAGCTTACGGCGATTCAAAGCTGGTCATCAGTCAAGTCAAAGGCGAATATGAAGTCCGCCATGAGGACTTGGTGCCTTACTATCATACAGTCATCAAATTGGCTAGCTTATTTGAAGGCTTCTACATCGGGCATGTGTCCCGATCTCAAAATACCAAGGTGGATGCCCTCGCTGCATTAGCGACGACGCTAGCCTTACCGGCCGACACCGAGTATCACCTCACAGTCGCAACCCGGCATCTCGTATGCTCCAAGCATATGCTAAGGATCCAAGAGGTCCATAATATCTCCGTGGATCCTGAGCCGAGGGATTGGCGCTTCCCTCTCATTGACTACGCTCTGCACGGTCTGCTTCCAGACGATCCCAAAGAAGCGGCGTCCATCAGACGAAGGTCGCTCCGTTTCTACTATGATCCCACTTTGAAGACACTCTACCGTCGCTCATATGATGGTGTCCTCCTCCGTTGCCTTTCCCATTCAGAGGCACAGGAAGTGCTTAAAGAAGCACATGATGGCATTCGCGGAGCTCACCAGCCGGGTCCAAAGCTTAAAGATAGGCTGCACAGACTTGGGTACTACTGGCCGACCATGATGGCCGATGCCACCCAATATGCACGAAGGTGTAAGGCGTGCCAGGTCCATGCAGACTTCATATACCAACCTTCGGAGTTGCTCCACCCTACTGTTGCTTCATGGCCATTTGAAGCATGGGGAATCGATGTCGTAGGGCCAATCAGTCCCTCTTCGGCAAGAGGTCACCGGTTTATCCTGGCAATAACCGATTACTTCTCAAAATGGGCAGAAGCCATACCGTTGGCCGAAGTCAAAACCTCCAATCTGGTTAGCTTCATCAAACACCATGTCATCCATCGATTTGGTGTCCCCAGGCGAATCATCCACGATAATGGTCCTCAATTCATAAGCCAAGGATTCTATCGATTCTGCGATAAATATCGAATTCAGAATGTGGCTTCAACCGCCTACAATCCTGCCGCCAATGGCTTAGCAGAAGCATTCAACAAGACGATCATCAAGCTACTCAAGAAGTTCGTCTCCTCGAATAAGCGAGATTGGGACGAAAAGCTGGGTGAATGTCTCTGGGCTTACCGGACTACGGTTCGGACACCGACAGGCAACACGCCTTTCTCCCTGGTATATGGGTGCGAAGCGGTCATCCCATTGAAAATCCAGGTGCCATCATTGCGGGTAGCCTTGACTACTAAGATGACATCAGAAGACAATGATCGCCTGCGTCTTCAAGAGCTCGAAGCCCTAGACGAGAAGCGGCTCCAAGTTCAGCAACACATCGAGCTATATCAGGCTCGGATGTCAAAAGCCTTCAATAAGAAGGTCAAGCAGAGAGTCTTCCAGAAAGGAGACCTGGTCTTAGCCGTCAGATGACCGATGATTATGACGCACAAGACCAAAGGCAAATTTCAGCCTAAATGGGAAGGACCGTTTGTGATAGAAACAGTCTATTCAAACGGGGCATACCGCCTTATGACTGCAGAGGGCGACCTACTCATGATGCCGATCAATGGCAAATTCTTAAAGAAGTATTATCCTTAATCGAGGATCCTTCTCTCGATCAAGTTAACATTACACCTCTGATCGAGGTCTCCGTGTCCGAAGCACGCACAAAGAGAGCCTTTCTCTTCCTCCAAGTGAGGTCATACAGCCGAAAACCAACTGGGACCTGGCCGTGCACCAGTTATCCTAAAAGACAATCGAGGTTGTGCAGACATCAACCTGATAATCTGACATCCTTAACGATTAAGGATAGAGGAAAATGTTGGCCTTTAAGCCCAACATGAGTCCTCGACAACTCATCATGCTGAGGGGAATAGCATGGCTAGCCCAACTCAAACGGTAGTTGGTAAAGGCATATCAAACCCGTTGACAGCTGAGGGTTTGCTAAAAATCCTAAGGGGCCTGTTCCCACTTGATTCCCTCTCCAGAATCACTTACCAATTCTCATCCATAGAATGGTAAGACCACATATTCTGCTGTTACGTTAACATTAAACCTATGACAGCAGTCCCCTCATTTCTCCTCGTGAGAACGAGACCTCCAAAATCACCTACCAATTCTCATCCATAGAATGGTAGGACTACACATATTCCGCTGTTACGTTAATATTAAACCTATGACAGTGATTTCCTCGTTTCTCCCCGAGAAGACGAGACCTTTTCCAAATCCAACCCGACTTTTGAACTTGGTGGCTTCTCAACCAGTTATGTCATTGCGACCTCTGAACTGGCAGATAGCCAAGTTTCATCTACCATTGAGCTTAGTGGCGTCTCAATTGGTTATGTCATTGCGACCTCTGAACCAACAGACAGCTAAGTCTCAATCTCGAGCCCTGTTGACATTTACAAAAGACAGGCCTCATACTTGCTGACATTTACAAAAGGCAAGTATCTTCACTCTAGCCCCGCAAAGGGCTGACCTCGATACTGGCGATGTCCCATTCGGTTATGTCATTGCGACCTCTGAACCAACAGACAGCCATACCTCATTATCCAAACAAACCAAGACGACAAAAGAAAGAATTTTTATTAAATTCCAAAAGGATGGATACATGGAGGAGCCTATAGGCGTACATGATAAGATCGGATCCGATCTCCGAGCGAAGCTAGCCTCGTCCTCCTGTCATCAGCAGCCTGGGCCAGCGCCTGTGATCTCAGCTCAGCCTCATTGAAATCCACCGCTTGAGCCAGACGAGCTTCAACCTCCGCCAAAGTCGCCCTCTGTGACGACTCCCGCCGTGCTAATTCCTCGCTTTGAGCCCTAAACTGCTCAAGCCGCGCAGTCTCTTCAAGACGCACCGGTGTAGCCTTGGATAAGAGGAGATTTGCTTTCCTGATCATCTCCTCGGCCATCCTAATCTTATCTTCGGCATCAAGAAGAGCACTGGTGGAAGCGTTAATTGCACTCCCAACCTCTACTTGCTCTGTCTCCAAGGACTTCAAGTCAGAGGAGATAGCCTCAGCGGCCTCTTGAGCAGCAAGCCGAGCTTCGCGCCTTTGCGCGACAAGATGTGTGAGCCGCTCATCAGCTAAAGACGCCGGGTCGGAACGATGGAGATGGCGCCACTCCTCTACGTCCTTCTCAAGGTTATCCACCAGGAGTTCCAGAGCAGAAGCCTGGTGATACCCCTCAAAGTCTCGGATACACTCAATGCCACGGGAGAGGACCATCTTCAGCTTCGAGAATGGCACAGGCGAGCCCTTTAAGACTAGACCGATAGTCTGCTCCAAACTATTATAGAAGCTGTCGACCAGATTACCGATGAAGTCATTCTCAGCTTCATCAACCCTTGAGACAACCTCGGAGCAATCTACCATCCTAGTCGACACCGCCGCAGAAGAAGAAGCGGGAACATCGGCAGCAGCAGGACAAGCCAAAGGTGACCTCGGCGGAGTCCTCAGCGACACCAGCACGTCAGCCACCGCGGAGGTAGGACTGGCAACCACCTCTGGAGCAACAGGCTCAACCACCTGAGTTGGGGAGGTAGGGCTGGTGATCACCCTCAACTCCATACTCGCCGGCATCTCACTCGGGAGTAAAGGCATCTGTGGGACTGTTGTCTCCACAACCCCCGACCTCTCAGTTGTCATGGGCTGATAAGAGGGGAGGTCGCCATACAGCGCGTCCAACACAGCAGCATCCGCCGCGGTCGAAGCACTCGACTCGCCCTCTAACCTCTTAGGAGGACCCTCCGCTTCCTTCGAAGCTGATGCACCTTGGGGACGAATACCTGCAACAAAACCAAGGTCAAAAAGGAGACGCAGCAAACAGGCGAAGACCAAGAGATCGTAGTCATACCGAAGGCCGATGTCACCTCGTCAGCCACATCGGAATCCAAGGGTCCCATCGGAAAGTTCTTACCAGACTCGACGTAAATGGCCGGCCCGCTCTCGCCCGCCGAGTCTCCTACAGACCACTCAACAGAGCTTGATTCCACAGGACTTCCTTTGGAGGTCCCAACACCCGAAGGACCAACATCAGCTGCGCCACTCCCAGACTCTTGCGAGTGAGCGGAAGAGCTGGCTGCAGCCCTATAGGTGAACAGGGGATCGTAGTGTTCCCCTTGCTCTCCAACGGCCTCAGCTCCTGCAACAAAAAGCAAATGATGAGTTATTTAAAGTGCGCTGAAGGCATATTAGATGGGGCCAATCTTACCAGTAGTCGGTTCAGCAACCGACGGCTCAGCCACTAATGGAGCAGCAGAAGGAAGCGCAGTAGAGGGTTCGCCCTCTACCACAATTGTAGGAGCATGGCGACGGGGCTTCTTCGCCAATGACTTCCTACGGGATCCACTCCCACGTTTCCTCTTGAAGTGGACATCAGAATCCTCTTCTTCCACTTCTTCCACATGTCGTGGGGGAGCTGTCCCCACTACACCAGAACCGGCTTCACGAGTATCGGCTTCATGGGCATCAGCCCTCGTCTCTTCCTCAAAGCGAGGGCTCCCCGCATCAGAAGCCTCGCTGTCATCTGCAGCAATGAACTCCTCTATGCCAGGAACACGGACTCGTTTGCCCTCCTTCTTATCAGAAGCCTTCTGCCTCATCCGATGAGAAATTAACTTCACACCCGAACGGTTGGCATTAAACCCAGCAGGTGTGGAGTTCGAAGCTGCATACCATTGGCAGAAACACAGGGTCGTCCAAAGGCCGGGATCCCTCAGCGGCGTGCGTAGCCACGCTCCAGTGCCATCCGCGGTGAAGAACCGCCAAGCACGAGCCCCATCAATGAGGCTCCCTATGAAAGCCAGGTCCGGATTGGGGTTGCCCACATACAATTGGTCATACCCAAATTGGCGGGCAAACCGGCTCGGGACGTAGGGCTCCAGGTAGCAGGTATCCCCACTCCTATACAGCAAATGCGAGGGCCGGATACAGACCAGCCACTCGAAAATACCCCGACTCATAGGAGACCGACCTGACTCCACATCATGGAATTCCTCGTTGTATCCTGCACCCCGCAGGCGAGGAAAACAACGGAACAGGCTATAAGCGTCATAACGACGCACTAACTTACGGGCCTCGGCCACATAAGTTTTCTGCCACGAACGGCCTTCAAAGCGACGGAGAAGCGCCGTTTGAACACCCTGCGGAGGGTCTTCCCCAGCTCCAATCAAACGGGGCAGTGCAAGGCGAACCACGCCATCAAGTAGGTGTATGGTAAACCTACCCTAGGATTGGGTCCGTCACAAGGCAGGACGGCACCCTTCCCTCGCCTTGACGCCATTGGCCTGCAGAAAGCCTCCGTCAGTGCACGAAGGCCCCTCTGAATACAACACACCATGGCCGGGAGAAGACCCAGACGGTGGCCATGGACCAAGCGGACGGCAGGCAGCAGCACATTCGGTGGACGATGTCACCCGAAGAAGAAGGCACGACACACTTCTTTAACCAGATGGTTAAGAAGCCGGCCAGCAACGCCTTGCGAGACATAGGCCGACGGGCCTGATGGTGAAAGCTCCGAAGAACATCACCCTTCCCGAAAGAACCATCATCTTCTGCCACGACGATGTCCTTTTCAGCATGCACCTCCATCCTTGCCAAGATGTCTTCTTCAGCAACTCCGTAATGAGCTGCCTCAGGCGCACTAGTCATATCCGGGAACAAGTAGTTCCCCCAGCTCTTCAAGCTCTTCGAGCTACCCTTGCCACCAGCGTGGATGCTGGAACAAATGTGCAAGTGGCACATCAATTCCCGATATGTCTCAAGCAAAGCAGGCTCTTGCTTCTCCAGGAGAGCCAACTCCGCCTCACAGGGAAAGTACTCTTCGTACGGAAGAGACCCGAAGGGCAAAGCAGAGATCTCCCGCATCTCGTGCAGGGCCATGCCCAACTCACCAACCAGGGTGAAGAAAGTCCCCGAGGCCGGGCAGTACAACTCAAGGATGGCGTAGAAGCACGCCACCTTCATCTCAATGCCGTAGCAGGTCGCCCTGACGGCCTCATGGAGGTTTAACCTCTCTAAGTCCCCCTCAAAATGAGTGAGGATATAGTTGGTCAACTCCGCCCACCACGACCTAGGAGGGTGGACCCAACCGGGAGTCCTGAAATCGGTGGCAGGGTAGTTCCCGTCAACTTCGCAGAACTGAGCGCCAAAGGTCGGCGCCGCAGCTGGGTTCTCTCCTACTGGAAGGTCCCGCGATACCTTCCCAGGGTATAGTCCCATTATGCTACGAGGATGGCCCGCCCTCGAATAGCCGGACTGGAATGTCAACCTCCCGACACTTACAGACTCGGCATTTAGGCTCACGCCCCACGCCATCTTCCGAGCCTGAGTCACGCTCGCGAAAGAAGACAAAGCAAAATGCCGCTTAGTGGACGGGAGATAGAATCTCTCGCCGTCCAACTGGAAGATCCACTGGCCCTCACCGGCCTGCAGCTGGCGATCGGGTTCAGGTGCAGCATCCCCGAACATGAAGTCAGGCTTTCTGTAAGCCTGACGGTCGATATCTTCAAGCGGAGCCGTAGTCAAGATGCTCCGCATGGCCTGCGGACGACCGTCCTGGATGAGCGTATCCCGTACAAGGGAGCTCGGCTCGCTGAACAATGAAGCCTGCCCATAGAACTGCAGGCTGATGTTTCTGCCTGCTTGACTGGCTAGACCGAACAGACTGTTCTGGAGGCCGGAGGTGTAATGTACTGCAAAAACAGAAATGAGCTATGATTAGTTCACCAATCAAGTGGATGCGAAAGCATAAAATTCACTAAGGCATAGCCTCGCCCAGCAAGCAGGGCCTGCAAGGCGATAGCTTTGAAAAAGCTTCACTTCATGGATAAGACTGCATCTTTGCAGAAAATATCCAAAGTGCCAACTTCGCTTAAAGCAGGAAGTGGCATAGCCCTAAGGGCTGACGTCATCCAAAGGACATCATGGTCGACAGTCGTCCTTCGTGGCCACGACTGAAGGAACAGACCCATATCCTGTTCCTCAACAGGATGGAGACTGCCCAAGCAATGGCTTCCTACGGAAGCCTAAAAGAAGAACTGTTCAGTTCTTATTTCCCTGGTGCAAGGAAAATAGGGAAGTTCAGGGAAACGAGTTCCCTAATGAGGATAGATCCCATTCGATCGTCCTAAATAGCCAAATGGCTGGCTCCAAAGGAAAAGAGACCTCGGTCTCCAATCAGACAGGAAAATTCCTTACCGGTGACTGGTCGCTCGATGACCGGAGGAGGAAGGCCCTCCGCCGCAGAAGTCGCTGCTTCCTTACCCGCTCGTCTTTTGGGCGCCATTAAGAACTGCAAAAGTTCTCGAAGTACTCTGAAGTAAAGGAGGAAGAAGGAGAGGAAAGACAGAAATTTCTCTGAAAAAAGGAGATCTTTTCCATGTTCAGCCCGATCGGGCTTTTATAGGCCAATCAGCGCCTGAAACGAGGCCTCGAAAAAGGGCCCATGCCGCCGTTTCGAATTAATTCGAAACAGCGCCCGAAGCGCCTTCCCGAGAAGCGCCGGTTCAACTCTACTAAGAGTTAAACTTCGCACTAGTGCAAAAGTGCGGACTTCGCACAATCCTTCAAGGGCTTCGCCGAGAGGCCTACCTTAGCCCTCTAAAAAGCGTGCTGCTCGCGGTACACACCAGTCTCGCGAAGATCATTCGAAGGAAAGACTATGTCCTTAGCTCCGCACACAGTCCAGCCCAGCAATGGCCGAACTCCCAATGAAAGCAAGTAAAAATCAAATGAAAGAGATGAACTTTCATTGATAGAAAGGGTACATTTGATATTACATCAAAGTTGTGTTTTATATAACACACCAAGTTGCCTAACAAGGTCATTTGCATAAAAGGCATACAAGCGTTTTATCTGCTCCCAGGCCAGACCAACGGGACAGGAAGGGCCTTCCTCCTGCATAAGACCATAATCAGTGGTGCCGCAAGGACATGGTCATTTTTCTCCACAAAAATGGCAGATCTTGCTAGGCCATTTTTGTTGAAGCCTGGAAATAAAAACCTATCGCCGCCAACACGATAGATCACGTATAATGGGAATTGGCAGTGGTACCAGTAATCTAACAGGCGCGATATCCGCTTTCCTGAAGTGGACCGCCCCCAAAGGCCACCAAAGTTGAAAGTCGGCAATGATGCTGGCGATCCCACAGGCGACGCCCATTATCTTGAAGCGGATCCTCTCCGATAAAGGCGACGGCCAGCCTCACCTCAGAACGAATCATCTCGGATAAGAGGCTGCCAACAGCCCCTGGGACGCGCATCCGCTGCCCCGAATTGTTCCTCCTGCTTAAAAGTAAAGCTTCAACCGGGGAAGCATAAGGCAATTTCAAGGTTTCTTCCATCAAGTTACCAGACTGGCAAACATAGCTCACTGCAAGGCAAATTGGAGCAAGTTAACAGTCAAGCACAGAAAAAGCCGCAAAGATATTAAGTCAGATTCTTGGGCGGCAAAGCAATCCTACTTCAGCAGAGGACAAGCTCCGCCTGCACAGCAACTAATGGACTAGCTCAGCAAACGCCAAGTCCTAGCCTCACCTCTATGGCAAAGTCAGACACAGTCTCAACATTCACCAATATGGCAAGACTGGCTCAACCTTTGAAGAGACCAAGTTCTAAGTTCTACCTGTGTAGCGGACTCAACTTGCAATGATCTTTCTGTGATCAAGTCAGAATGATAGCTTCACTGGGAAGCTATGCCAAAATTCTTCTCTGCAGATCAGCCAAGTGCAAGATGAAGATCAAGGAAGCTAATCCCTGAAGCAGCTGTCAAAGGGAGATGAATCCCCTAAAATCGGTGAAGTCGTTGAACGATCAAGACTTACTGGTCCTTGGCCGGTTAGACAACCAGAGTGGGCTTTCCCACTAATTCAGAGATCTGAGTATCTCTCACAACCAAGAGAAGAGAAGGAAGGCAAAACATTTCTCTTCAGAGGACCTCAAGTGTCCTATTTATAGGCCCCATGGCCTGAGCACTCTCACCCCAAGCGTGGAAGCACGAGCGCATTCAAGGCATTTATTGCGCCTTGATGGAAGGGACGGTTTCCCCTTGGAACCGTGCAAAGGGAGAAAACGTCTCCCTCATAAAAGGCACTTATGGCGCCTTGAAGAAAGGGAGTATCCTCCCTTGGAAACGTGCAAATCGGAGAACATCTCCCTCGATTGGCGCGAAAGAAGGAATGATCCTCCTCGTAACCGCCCCACGGCAGTTGGCTTTGAAAAGGCAACAGGAGTTTCAAAGCGAACTTATTTCTTGGAAGCCCAGATGCGGAGCTACCCCGACGCGAAGCTACTCACGAACCAGTGCAATTCCTCGACGAATTCATCCCAAAGCAGGATTGAAGGCGAAGCTGAACTCAACCATCATGGCGACGTTCATACTCCACATACTATCACAGCAGTTCAAAGTGTTTCGGAGTCTGAGCTATTGCAGACTCTCGAAAACTTTGAAGGGGGTCTTGTTGACACTTAAAAAAGACAAGATTCTCATTGGTCCGAACGATGTCTAAACTTGTTGACATTTACAAAAGACAAGGGACAGACAAGCTGAAGACCAGTTTCCACCCACCTCCAAGGGACAAGGAAGCAGCTCGGACTCCACTGATCCAGCAAGCAGAACAGTGAACCCGGATTGTTTCTAAACAGACCTCAGCAGGTCTAAGATGCTAGCATTTAGCATTACATTAGCCCAAGGAGATAGCCTCGTTTGAGAGGCTAGCATCATCCAGAGCATCGTCAGGAAGCTAACTGATAGCTTCGCCGAAAAGCCTCTTTTCGGACCTCGCCAAGAGTTGCCTCTAGCTCCGCTATGAGCTTCAAAGCGGGCAGCTCCGTTGTCAACCTTGACCAATCAAATCTCCTGATGAGATCGGATCCAATCTGATCAAATCCAATTAGGATTCAAATATGGCAGGTGATTGCCACAATCTCTTGACTCTCTTGAAACGAGTAAGAGGATCAGAGAAAATCCTCCAACGATATGGAAAGGATCGAACAAATCGGAAAGATCAACCGACTTGCCATTTTCTAGCTCCGTAGAAGCTATCCTAGCCTCGCAGCAAGGCTACTTTCTAGATTCAAACAAATTCGGTTCAATCTGTTTCCATATCTTCAGGGGACGACTATACCCTTGCTCTCCCTATAAATAGCCCGCCAGGGGCACAAGGGGAGGAGGCTTCCAGAGATCGGCGATCAATCAAAGTGGGCTTCTGCTCCCAAATCAATCCTCTGCTGATCAGGAGAATCGGACTTCTTCATAACGCACCGTGCGTTCTCTAATTCAGAGACCTTTCAAGAGAAATACTTCTCCTTTCAGGGTGGCGATACCCTAGCAACCTCTTTTCCTCAAGGAATCTCCAGAACCAGGCGAGAAGGAATTCCTCACAGAAGGCGGTTTTGAGAAGTAGCAAGAGGGTTCTACCAATCCTCTGTTCTCTGATTCCCGGAACCAGGCGAGAAGGGAATCTTATCGCTCGCATCGTCAAAGGGACAAAGTGGTCGCGCGCTGACCAGACTCCTATCGGCACATTTTCCCAGAATCTCTGAGGAGATCTACTTGTAATCTTTTTTAAGAATACTTGTAATTTAGCTCCTCAAACTCTTTTTTTTTGTAAGTTTTCCCCTTTTGCAAACATAAAGGAAAACAGTAGGCACGTTGGCCGAACCTCGTTAAATTTGTGCGTTGATTGCTTTGCTCTATTGGTGGTTGTTCCTGCTGCGTTGATTGTTTCTCTGACTGAATCGAGTCTCTGCCAGGTGGACGGATTCCTTAAGATCAAGTGTTGGTTGTTGTGTCTCTTCTTCCGCGAACCGCTGCGCACTACGAGTGGGTGTCTGGGGGCACAACAAGTGGTATCAGAGCATCCCAGGTTCGACGTGGGATCATCTGTTGATTCAAAGGCATCTGTTGCTGATTGGCGGAGATCGTGTGTCGATCTCGGATCAGAGTTGGGACTGTTTGTGGGATCGTGTGTCGATCTCAGAGCAGCATGTGAAGATTGCTCGAGGAATCAAGTTGGTGAAGTAGATTGCTTCAGAAACTCTTCGAGGGTTTCGCGTGGAGGTAAAAATCCTGTCTTTATCTAGTTTATTTTATCTAACTCTGTTTGTTTCTACATTACTTTGAGGAATCAGTTGAGAAAATGGCTGGAGAAAGTACATCGGTGAAATCCATGTATCCACATCCAAGGATTGATGTGGTGAAGTTCAACGGGACGAACCACTTTGGTATGTGGAGGTGTGAGGTTATGGATGCGCTGACGGCATCAAACCTCGAAGACACTCTACGGTTGGAGAAGAAGCGCGCATCAACGACGGAAGAAGATTGGAACAAGATGAACCGTTCGGCGTGCGGCTTGATCAGGTCTTGTCTGACACAAGACATCAAGTATCAGCTGTTGCATGAGACATCTGCAAGGCAGCTGTGGGAGATCCTGGAAAGGAAGTATCTGATGAAGAGCATAGAATCGCGACTGCAGTTGAAAAGTAAGCTCTATGGGTTTCAGATGCAAAGAGGATGCTCCGTCAATGAACACTTGAACCGTTACGCGAAGCTTCTTACAGATCTAGTTTATGTGGATGTAGAGACTAGTGAAGAGGATAAGGCGGTAATTCTTTTGAACTCTCTTCCTAGGGAGTATGAGGCCTTTACTCTTACTTTTCTCAATGGTAGACAATCCCTTAACTACGATGAGGTGTCTGCTGCACTTGTGAGTTATGAAGCAAGGAAACAGGACCGACGGTCTTCTTCGGGAAGCACAACAATGGAGGCATTGGAGGTAAGAGGCAGAAGTTCCAATTGGAAGGGAAGAGACGATCGGGGGAGATCAAAGTCCAGATCAGGCTTCAGAAATCTGAAGAAGAATCAGTGTGCCTTGTGCAAGGAACTAGGACACTAGAAAGCTGAATGCCTGAAGGCCAAAGGTAAGAAGGTGGAGTCTAAGACTGAGGCAAATCTTGTAAAGGTGGTCAGTACTCAAGGCAGTACCTCACAGGCAGATGGATCAGATTCGGACTCATCGGTATTCTCTCTCTCTGTTACTACCCCTACTGTTTGTAACTCAGATAATGCTGAGTGGATCTTGGATAGCGGAGCCACCTATCATGTGTGCCCGAACAGGGCCTGATTTTTTAGCTTTGAGAAGCTGGATGGATTTTACACGGTCATGGGGGATGACCATCCATGTAATATAGAAGGGATGGGTACAGTCCGTATCAAGATGGATGATGGGATAGTACGAAAATTGAAGGAGGTGAGGTATGTACCTCAACTCAAAAGGAATTTTATCTCTATTGGTGCTTTGAAAGCATCGGGTCTGCTGATATCTGTTCGAGATGGTGTTCTCAAGATGATCAAAGGCTCGATGGTAGTGATGAAGGGCGTCCTCCGGGACAATCTCTACTACTTGAAGGGTAGAACGGTTACAGGTCGGGTGGAGACTCCTAGTTCTTCAGATGATGGCTGCACGGAGGTCTGGCAGGTAAAGGTCGGACATGGAGGTGAAAGGTCTTTGCGAGCTCCTGCAAAGAAGGGATCGTTAGAAGGTGCTGCTACCTACAACTTGAAAGGTGAACACAGCGTTCTGAATAAGAAGAAGGTGAAATTCAGCACCAGTACTCACCGCTCAGAAGGCCTTCTTAATTGTGTTCACATAAGCGTTTGGGGACCTGCTAAGACTGTATCGCTTGGAGGTCACATGTACTTTGTCTCTTTTGTTGATAATTTATTTAGGCACTGTTGGATATATCCCATGAGACAAAGGAGTGAAGTCCTAGATATGTTGGTGAAGTGGAGAGGAAGAATGGAGAAGCAGATTGGTAGGAAGATCAAGGAGCCGCAGATTGGTAATGTTGAAAGAGACATGAACCAATTCCTACGATTTGGTTAGAACGCAGGTTTGCTACTCACTTCACAACAAGTATACATGGGTTGGCTAAGGAAGTAAACCGTTCCTTGCTGGAGAAGGTTCGGTGGTTGTTGTCTAATGCAGGATTAGACAAATCGTTTTGGGCTGAGGCGATTGTGTATGCTAGCCATCTCATGAATAGATCGACTGCGATAGGAGGTAAAACTCCATTAGAAATTTTGTCTGGGAAAGCTGCTCGAGATCATGGTTTACTGCGGGAGTTTGAAAGTTCGGCCTACTTCAGTGCCAAGAGTGGCAAGGTGAATCCGCGAGCAAAGAGGTTTGTGTTTTTGGGTGTCAAAAAGAATGGCTATAGGTTGTGGGACCCTGAAAACAAGAACATCGTGTTGAGTAGGCATGTCACATTTAGAGAGACTTCAGTGTTGAAGTCCACCGTCTCTCAGCAGGTAGAGAGGACGGAGACCAAGGAAGTATCGTAGCGGGTGGAGGTTGATGCTACTCCACCATCTCCAGTTGGTTCGGCATTAGAGAAGACTTCACCGGATGTGACACCGGGTGGAGATCATGTAGCCAGGGTTGATGTTGAACAGGTTGAAGACATTGTTGAGGATGTCAAGTTGTTTGCAGCCATTGGAACCAAGGTAAAACCACGCTCGTAGATAAAGAAGCATGAATCTCAAGCTTGTGATCGCGACAATCTCAAGTTGAAGGCCGTTGTTCTCCATGATGGTCGTGAGGAGGTTCATATGACTCAGCCAGATAGGTTTGCTGCTGCAGATTCAGGTACAAGTGTTTAAGCTTGATGAAGCTCATTTCAATGAACTACGGTTGGCTTGATCCCTTTGGCAAGGTATGTAGGCAGCCGTAAAGGCGCAGCCATTTTGTGATGCAACCCGTATGAAGCTGTTTGGGTTCTCGAGAAGCTGTTTGGAGCTTCACGTAGAGGTGGAGATGCTTCACGTAGAGGTGGAGTGTTGTGGCCGATTAGACTTCACGTAGAGGTGAAGAGTTGGACTTCACGTAGAGGTGAGGTGTTTTGATCTCGATAAACAGGTTGATCTTCTGGTGAGAAGATGTTGAGCTTACATAAGGAGTGGTGTGCATTCAGTTGAAGCCGATGATGGTGTTCGGCGTGCTCTACACAGACTTGGTTGGACCGTCAGCTGAAGACATGTAGACTAGATAGAGCTAGTCAGTTGGAGAGTCAGTGTTGGCTCATGATGAGTTCTTCGTGAGGTCATGAAGTTGCGGAGTAGGAGCCACGTTCGGTGTTCGGCATGTATGCAAGTTCTCCTAAGGTGAAGTATTGGGAAAGCATATGTGGTGCATTCCAGTGGATCGCTGAGCTACAGATTACAAGCCGAGATTGTGTGTCGATTTCGCCGAGATCGTGTGTCGATTTCGTCCGGTGCGCGCAAGTCGAGATCGTGTGTCGATTTCACCGAGATCGTGTGTCGATTTCGCCAGGTGATAGACTGGGGTACGTTGGAGATCGAGTCAGATTTGAAAAATCTTCACCAAGGTGGAGAATTATTGGGAGAGAGGAGATAGAGGAGATGGAGGAGATGAAAGAAGATAACACAGAGATCGAACGACAAAGGAACAAGGAACGGCGCATGGAGCAGGCAATTTGTGCTCCCGGTCGACGTCCCTGTCGACCGGTGGAGTAGGCCGGTCGACCGGCCCGGTCGACTGGCGTGCACGGACGTGCACAGGTTGGAGCGGTCGACCGACCCCGGTCGACCGACTGAAGTAGCCTCGCTCTTGGGTAGGCGCGGTCAACCGGGCCGGTCGACCGTGGCATGGGTCGGTCGACCGGCCAGTCGACCGACAGACGCTGCTGGAGTTTCCTTCCTTTTAGGATTCGAATTCCTTTTCTGATTGGGATTGAATCCAACCTGGGTTTCTATAAATCCAGGAACTCTGTGGCTATAAATAAAGGCTAGAGGCCTCATGTATTGTATCCCTGAAATCCCTGAAAATCCCTAAGAGAAATCCCTTGCCTCCCTCAAGAAGTCTCTCTTGTAATAGTTTGTATTGATTGTTGAATCAATAAAGATCTCTCTCCCTTGCCCCGAGGACGTAGGCACGTTGGCCGAACTTCGTTAAATTTGTGCGTTGATTGCTTTGCTCTATTGGTGGTTGTTCCTGCTGCGTTGATTATTTCTCTAGCTGAATCGAGTCTCCGCCAGATGGGCGGATTCCTCAAGATCAAGTGGTGGTTGTGAAAAACACCTAGAGGGGGTGAATAGGTGTAAATGCTAATCTAACAATCTTTTTAAACAATTATGAAAAAATGATGCAACGATCACTCAAAACAAGACTAAGAGCCGAATACCCGGTGAAGGGTTCTGAACTCCTTCCTCGTGATTCCTCTAAATAAGAGTTGGAGGTGCGTATTGCAATCTTGTTGTATGAGTTATGATCGACAATATATCTAGAAATGAATAATATGCAATGATGATGTGCACACAAGATATATCACAAGTAATGAATGCAATATCACAAACTAGAAACAATGAGTAAAGGATAGCAATTGAAGGTAAAGCGAAATAGAGAGCAAGAGCAAAAGACAATCGCAAACGCAAGTATTTGTTTCGAGGTTCGAGCCACCGCTCTACTCCCCGCCTTCACCTCCGTGAAGGGTTTCCACTATCCACCGAGGATGCTTACAAGGTCTACCAAAGATCGGAGCACCGAGCTCCACCACTTACAAGAACCTCTACCGAAGAGGTGTATCCACAAGATGAATAAAGAATAACAAGTAGCCAAGTGATCTCTAAAAGGATCACAAACTCTTTACAAATACTTCTCTCTTTACAACTTTCTTATAGATTGAGTAGGGAATTTTGGCTCTAAGAAGTGTAGTGAGAAAAACTCAGTTGTAGAATGATTTTGCTAGAAAACACAACTGAAAACAAGCTCAAGAATGAATGGGAAAATGGAGAGCTTTAAACACTTTTCTTCTCTTTTTAAACTTTGAAAACTTAAGGATTTTTCTTAATCTTTTGCAAGAGACTATTCTCCTCTATTTATAGGGAGAAGAAAGGGTTAAAATCAATTTATTTTAAGCTTATTTGATCTAGAAAAGATCTCCAAAAACTCAGAAAAAGTCTGCCAAAAACAGATTTATAAAACAGATTTCAGATTACACCAAAGAGGAAAGAGCCGTTGGGGCTTTGCAGGCCTGGCGGTCGACCGGTCCGGTTGGCCGTCCGCCCTGCTGGCAAGAAGCCGTTGGGCTCGGGTTGACCGTCCGGTCGACCGTCCTCTAAAATGAAACACAATTTTCTGAAGGCGGTCGACCGGGCGGTCGACCCAGAAAACCCGAGAGCAGACTGCTTTCAGTCGGTCGACCCGACGGTCGGCCGACAGACATGCACAAGCGTGCACGTCCTGGATACAAGCTCCGGTCGGCCGGTCTTGCCTGAAACAGAAAAACAGCAAGAAACAGAACTTGAAATTTTTGTAAAACATTTTGAAGTATTGTAAATCATGCTAGAAAGAGTATACATACATGATTTAAACATGATATTCATTTTGTAAAAAGTTGAAGTCATGTATATATACCAAGGCATGAAACTTAAGGATAAAAGCTAAACATGAAAACTTGTATAAAAATATGTGTGTGTGTGTGTGTATCCTAGAGCCAATTTTTTAAAACTCAAACTTTAACAAACTATTTTTTACATTTGTTCTAAAGGACTAAAAGTTCTTCAAGTGGGCTTCTCCATATGATCTTGCAAGTTGAATACTTGAGCCCGAATTGAGGTGACTTGAGTCAAACACCTTCCTTTAGGGAAGAAAACTTTTAGTTTCATTAGAACCCTGAAACACACTAAAACAACAAACATGATTAGTACAAATAACTATATATGTTTTGTAATCATCAAAACACACTAAAAACGGGTGATTGTAACCTTGGGCCAACAATCTCCCTCTTTTTGATGATGACAAAATATATAGGTTATATAAACAAAAAGGAAGAAGAGCTTGGAAAGCTCCCCCTCAAATAATGCTATGTATAAAGAATGACTATGATAAGTAAGATACATAAAGCATTGAAAACACAATAGTTTTGTCAAAAACTTAAATACAAACTTATTCTTTTTAAGCAATAAATAACAAACTTATTCTTTTTCTCGCCCTTTTTATCATACATCAAAAAGGTTAAACAAAACAAACAAGACAACAAAAAAAATTATCCTTAAGAATCCATAATGCAAACATTCAACTCACCACAAATAAAAGAGAATCTAGCATAATCTAAAGGTTTAGTAAAAATATCGGCAAGTTGAAAATCGGTAGAAACATAATCAATATCAATATCACCTTTCTCATAATGATCTCTAAGAAAGTGATATCTAATGTCAATGTGTTTGGTTTTACTATGTTGATTTGCATTCTTTGTCATATGAATTGTACTAGTATTATCACAAAATATTTTAACATGATCAAAATGCAAATCATAGTCAAGGAGAGTATGTTTCATCTAAAGTACTTGTGCACAACAAGCTCCGGCTGCAACATACTCCGCCTCGGCGGTTGAAAGGGCTACCGAATTTTGCTTTTTGGAAGACCAAGATACAAGACAGTTACCTAGGAATTGACATGTTCCACTTGTGCTCTTCCTATCTACCCTACAACCCTCATAGTCGGCATCCGAAAAACTCGTCATTGAAAATTGACCGGTTTTCGGATACCACAAACCCATCTCAATGGTGCCCTTAAGATATCTAATTATACGTTTAACTTCAATTATGTGAGACTCTTTAGGACAAGATTGAAAACGAGCACAAAGACAAACGGAAAACATAATATCCGGCCTACTAGCCGTCAAATATAACAAGCTACCTATCATGCTACGATAAAGTTTAATGTCTACACTTTTACCTTGTTCATCCTTATCAAGCTTTGTTGTTATTGCCATGGGAGTTTTGCTCACTTTAGATCCTTCAAGCCCGAACCTTTTTATTAATTTCTTTGTGTACTTGGATTGATTGATGAAGATCCCATCATTCCTTTGCTTGATTTAAAGTCCAAGGAAATAGTTGAGTTCCCCCATCATAGACATTTCAAATTCTTCCTTCATGCATGATTCAAAAGCTTGGCAAAGAGATTCATTAGTAGAACTAAAAATAATATCATCTACATAAATTTGCACAATAAGAATATCATTTTCTACATGTTTTCTAAACAAAGTTGTGTCAATTTTTCCTTTCTTAAAACCATTTGAAATTAAAAATGAAGAAAGTCTTTCATACCAAGCCCTAGGGGCTTGTTTTAAACCATAAAGAGCTTTATCTAATTTAAACACAAAATCCGGATGTGTAGGATCAACAAACCCGGGGGGTTGTTCAACATACACCTCCTCTTCAATAAACCATTTAGAAAAGCACTTTTAACATCCATTTGAAACAATTTAAAATCTTTATATGATGCAAATGCAAGTGTCATCCGTATGGCTTCAAGCCGTGCTACGGGTGCAAAGGTTTCTTCAAAATCGATTCCTTTGATTTGAGTGTAACCTTGGGTAACTAACCTAGCTTTATTTCTAACCACGTTACCCAATTCTTCCAACTTGTTCTTAAAGATCCACTTAGTACCAATTGTTGGTCTATCGTGGGGCCTAGGAACAAGGTGCCAAACTTGGTTGCGCTCAAATTGATTGAGCTCCTCTTGCATGGCAAGCAACCAATATGAATCGGCCTCGGCTTCGAGGACGTTCTTGGGTTCAACATGAGAAATAAATGCATAATGACCACAAAAATCATGAAGCTTAGAGCGAGTGGTTACCCCTTTTGATACTTCACCTATGACGAGGTCCTTGGGATGATGAGGATTGTATCTCCAATCCATTGAAAGTTGTTGAGTAGGCTCCACTTCATTTGTTTGATTTTCATTTCCTTGAGCCTCTTCTACTTTAGCTTTACTTCCTTCATCATCTTTTGGCTTGTCTCCCATAGTAGGTGTATCCTCCAAGGTCACTTTCTTCAAGCCTTCATCCAATACATCTATTTCTACAATATTCTTAACAAACAAGTTAGATTCTTCAAACTTAACATTTATAGATTCCTTAACCAACAAAAATAGCCTCATAAGATCTAGCATCAAATTTTCTTAAATTATCTTTTGTATTCAAAACAATGCATTTGCATCCAAAAACTTTAAAATATGAAACATTTGATTTTCTAGAAAAATACATTTCAAAAGAAGTTTTTGAAGTATTTTTACACAAGAAACACGATTTGATATATAGCATGAAGTATTAACGGCCTCGGCCCACAAATAATGTGGTAGACCATGTTCACTAAGCATTGTCCTAGCCATCTCTTGTAATGTTCTATTTTTCCGTTCAACTACTCCATTTTGTTGTGGAGTTCTAGGACAAGATAGTTCATGCTTTATTCCATGTTCTTCACAAAAAGTGGTAAAGGGTAGGTTACTGAATTCACCTCCTCTATCACTTCTTATTCTTAAATTGAAGTATCTTTTTCCTTTTCAACTCTTTTCTTAAAGGCTTGAAAATGTGAAAAGGCTTGATTTTTATGTTCCAAAAGAAAACTCAAGTAAAACGTGAAAAGTCATCAACCAAAATAAATGCAAAACGATTCCCACTTAGACTTTTGGTTTGAGTAGGACCAAATAAATCCATATGGATTAACTCCAAGGGACGTGATGTCATGATATCCTTGATTGTCTTGAAAGAAGACTTGGTTTGTTTCCCAAATTGACATGCGTCACAAACCCGGTCCTTTTCAAAATTCAAGTAAGGAATACCTTTCACCATTTCCTTTGTGTTTAACCTAGATATATGGTCAAAAGAAATGTGGCCTAATCTTCTATGCCACAACCAAGAGTCATCATCGAGAGCTTTTAAACAAGTAATATTACAAGACATATTAGACATATCAATCATATAAACATTGTTTTCACACGAAAACTCGAAAACACACAAGTATTAGATATTCTATCAATTACTTTACAAACTACATTATCAAAAACAACATCAAAACCTTTATCACAAAGTTGACTAGCACTCAAGAGATTATGCTTGAGGCCATCAACTAAAACTACATTTTCTATTAAAGGGGATGTACCAAGTTTAACATTACCAATACCGATGATTTTACCCTTGGCATCATCTCCGAAGGTGATGGTGCCACCTTCATGGTATCTTGATAGGGTTGCAAAGTTGTTGATGTCCCAAGTCATGTGCCTTGAGCAACCACTATCAAGATACCACAATCCTCTACGTCGTTGGGCTTTGGAAGGTACCTACATTATTTAACAAATTCATTGATTTTGGTACCCAAATTTTCTTGGGTCCTTGAAAGTTAGTGTTTTCGAACCCAAATATTATGACGAGATGCATTAAGTCTATCATAGCAAAATTAGCTAGGTGTCCTTTACGCCCACAATGTGAACATGAAAACACTTTACCATACATGAATGCATAATGTGTGTGTGAAGTGTGAGCATGTTTTGGGGGTTTGCCACGATGTAAAGGTTGTGTGGTATGAACATGAGCATGAGCATGGAAAGCATTTTTCTTAGGGGCTTGTTTCTTAGGAAACATGGCCTCAATCTTCTTATCAAACTCACAATTTTTCAAAACAATTCCTAATGAATCTATTCTTTCTTTAAGCATGGTAATTTCATTAGAATCAACTAGTGGGGACTTGCCTTTACAAGAAATCTTGCACTTATCAAAATCATTTTGAGTAGTAACTAAAGTAGAGAGCAAGTCATCTTTTTCTTTAGAAAGGGTAAATACTTGATGATTAAGAGACTCATTTTCCTTCTTCATTTTTAAGTACCTTTTCTTTAGAAAATCATAGTTATGTGATAATTCTACAAAAGCTTCTCCTAGTTCATCCATGGAAAGTTCATCATTAAAAGAAGTGGAAGGGGTTACCTTGCTTGTGCTTTCATTTGCCATGAAGCACATGTTGGCAGTGTCGATTTTCTCTCTCGGATTCGCTCTCGGAATCCCATGTAGCCTTTATTGCTTTCTTCTTGAAGGGCTTCTTGGAAGTGGAAGGCTTTACTTTATCCGGGCACTCCGCAACAATGTGACCCGGTCTTTGGCAATTGAAGCAAATAATTTTTCTTTCTTCTTTGCCTCCTTGCCATCTCCTTCTTCCTTGGAATTTAGCCTTGTTGTACATCCTCCGAACGTTCTTCACAAGAAGTGAGAGCTCTTCGTCATCTTCTTCTTCATCGTCTTTCGTCGGAGTGTGTAGATTGACTCTTGAAGGCTACTGTCTTCTTCTTGGAAGGAGCCATATCCTCCCTTGCTTTTCTCTCCATCTCATGGGTTTTGAGGTTCCCAATGAGACCTATAAGCTCCATCTCCTCCTTGTCATTAAGTTCCTTCAAGGTAGTTGCTTTTACTTCCCATGAAGGAGGAAGAGCCCGGATGATCTTTCTAACTCTTTGGTCATTATCAATGCCATCACCTAGAGAAGAAAGTCCATTAGTAATCTTAGTAAATTTTGTAACCATATCATCTATGGTTTCATTCTCTTGCATGCAAAAGTTCTCATATTAGGACCGAAGAAGGTCTATCTTAGCCCTCTTCACTTGTGAAGTCCCCTCATGTGTCACTAGCAAGTGTGTCTAAATCTCAAATGCGAATTTGCAATGGATGACTCTAACAATGTCATCATCATTGAGGGCTTGAAGTAGTGCATAATGAGCCCTAGCATTGGCATCAAATTCCTTAGTCTCAATTTCGGACCAAGTGGATTCATCACCGGGGGGTGCACTAAAGGGTTTGGTCACGACCTTTGCAACTCGACTTCCTAGAGATTGCAAGAAAACGGTCATCTTAACCTTCCATATGGGAAGTTAAGTCCATCAAACTTAGGAGGGGTCTTAATACCATTGGCCATTTTTACTAAGTGAGAGTGAATGAGAAATGAATGAAGTGATTAGCAAATAGAGGATCTCTCTAACGTTGTTAAGCCAAGAGCCTAGAGACCTATGCTCTGATACCAATTGAAAAACCCTAGAGGGGGGTGAATAGGTGTAAATGCTAATATAACAATCTTTTTAAACATTATGAAAGAATGATGCAACGATCACTCAAAACAAGACTAAGAGCCGAATACCCGGTGTAGGGTTCTGAACTCCTTCCTCGTGATTCCTCTAAATAAGAGTTGGAGGTGCGTATTGCAATCTTGTTGTATGAGTTATGATCGACAATATATCTAGAAATGAATAATATGTAATGATGATGTGCACACAAGATATATCACAAGTAATGAAAGCAATATCACAAACTAGAAACAATGAGTAAAGGATAGCAATTGAAGGTAAAGCGAAATAGAGAGCAAGAGCAAAAGACAATCGCAAACACAAGTATTTGTTTCGAGGTTCGAGCCACCGCTCTACTCCCCGCCTTCACCTCCGTGAAGGGTTCCACTATCCACCGAGGATGCTTACAAGGTCTACCAAAGACCGGAGCACCGAGCTCCACCACTAACAAGAACCTCTACTGAAGAGGTGTATCCACAAGATGAACAAAGAATAACAAGTAGCCAAGTGATCTCTAAAAGGATCACAAACTCTTTACAAAGACTTCTCTCTTTACAACTTTCTTATAGATTGAGCAGGGAATTTTGGCTCTAAGAAGTGTAGTGAGAAAAACTCAGTTGTAGAATGATTTTTGCTAGAAAACACAACTGAAAACAAGCTCAAGAATGAATGGGAAAATGGAGAGCTTTAAACACTTTTCTTCTCTTTTTAAAACTTTGAAAACTTAAGGATTTTTCTTAATCTTTTGCAAGAGACTATTCTCCTCTATTTATAGGGAGAGGAAAGGGTTAAAATCAATTTATTTTAAGCTTATTTGATCTGGAAAAGATCTCCAAAAACTCAGAAAAAATCTGCCAAAAACATATTTATAAAACAAATTTCAGATTGCACCAAAGAGGAAAGAGCCGTTGGGCTTTGCAGGCCTGGCGGTCGACCGGTCCGGTTGGCCGTCCGCCCTGCTGGCAAGAAGCCGTTGGGCTTGGGTCGACCGTCCGGTCGACCTTCCTCTAAAATGAAACACAGTTTTCTGAAGGCGGTCGACCGGGCAGTCGACCCAGAAAACCCGAGAGCAAACTGCTTTCAGTCGGTCGACCCGACGGTCGGCCGACAGACATGCACAAGCGTGCACGTCCTGGATACAAGCTCCGGTCGGCCGGTCCGGTCGGCCGGTCTTGCCTGAAACAGAAAAACAGTAAGAAACAAAACTTGGAATTTTTGTAAAACATTTTGAAGTATTGTAAATCATGCTAGAAAGAGTATACATACATGATTTAAACATGATATTCATTTTGTAAAAAGTTGGAGTCATGTATATATACCAAGGCATGAAACTTAAGGATACAAGCTAAACATGAAAACTTGTATAAAAATATGTGTGTGTGTGTATCCTAGAGTCAATTTTTCAAAACTCAAACTTTAACAAACTATTTCTTACATTTGTTCTAAAGGACTAAAAGTTCTTTAAGTGGGCTTCTCCATATGATCTTGCAAGTTGAATACTTGAGCCCGAATTGAGGTGACTTGAGTCAAAACACCTTCCTTTAGGGAAGAAAACTTCTAGTTTCATTAGAACCCTGAAGCACACTAAAACAACAAACATGATTAGTACAAATAACTATATATGTTTTGTAATCATCAAAACACACTAAAAACGGGTGATTGTAACCTTGGGCCAACAGGTTGTTGTGTCTCTTCTTCCACGAACCGCTGCGCACTACGAGTGGGTGTGTGGGGGGCACAACAGGGAGGGGATATGGTTCAGAGGCGATGTGGCTGACTGCTTCGCGGATCCCTGATTTTTCGCTTGCTACAGGAGTCGGCTGTATTTTGTATCAGGGTGTTCCCGTTTCTTTTGGTTCTATATCTCCTTTATTTTAGCGAACTTCGCTGATTTGTATCCTCTTGCACATGCACGTACAATAAAACTTTTTAGCTTGAGAGGATTTTTTGTACTTGCAGGATTATTTTCATTAAATTTTTATTAATGAAACGCAGGGTACCATATAGATCCGCCGTTTAACTTTAAAAAAAAAAAAAAAAAAAAAAAAAAAAAAAAAAAAAAAAAACTAGTAATCCATCATGCGGATAGGTTATAATCATTAAAAAAAAAAAAAAACTCTTAAAGGCAAGGGAACGAGGGGCTGTCAATTATGCGACAAGTTCCGATAAGATCATTAATAGTAGAATTATTTGAATTAAGACCACCAACAACAGAATTATATGAATGGAATTTTCAAGTAGATTACATCATTCAAATAACATAATATTGAAACATTGAGTGAAAAAGAAAAAAAAAAAAAAAAAAAAAAAGGTTAAAAACTGTCAAACTTTGTTGATTTTGCTTGCTAGGAACCTGACAATTAGACAAATAATATTGTTCAGGATGTTACAAAGGAATATCAAGATTCAGAAGCATGACCAAGTGATTGATTATGGCAAAAAAGAAAAAAAAAAAAGTAGGTTATAATATTTTTTTTTAAATTTTAAGATGTACCATCGGAATTGAATGTTTTCAAGAAGTTAACCATAAATTAATACATAAAGTTGACACAAGTTGGGTATATTTACCATAATTATCAGCAATTCTGATTATTCAATTCTAATTTTCAAGTCTAAGTTAAGACTTTGTAATAAAATTGAAGGTTAATATAATCCTTTAGTGAACGACGCTGCAACAGGGGATGACTATTGACACTAACTGATAATTAGATTCTGACATTTCTACTCCTTTACGCCAATTAAGAATTGCTTCCCTCTTATGAACATGTTTACAGAAAGGAGGCAGGGTTAGGTATGGGGACATTGTCATTGTGACTGAGAGAGAAGAACTGCCCTTGCTTTCTATGGACATCATGCTTTTTCTATGATATCATGCTTTCTATTGTACTTGCTTTCCACCTATTGCAATCAAAGTTATCATGCATTTTGAATGATTGAGAGAGATGCTTTTTTGTTCACAGAGAAAAAGAAAATTAGACTTGTGATGCGGACGTGAGGTGATTTGGACATGGAGTCAGTTTTTTTTTTTATTGTCTCGAGGTGTATTTTCTTTTATTTTATTTAATAATCTTGTATGTGAAAATATGTGAAGAAAAGTACGTAGTTATAAGAGTTTTTAAATGTCACATTGCTTTCAATAAAATTAGACTAGATTTTAACAAAAAATTGTTTGGATTTTTCTGTAAGGGCGTGTTGTCGATCACTCAGTGTGAAACCCTAATTTTAAAATAAGATCAAGCGTGCGACATGAAACGGCGTGAGATCAAGATTGATGAGCCTGCGTTGGAAAACGACGTGAGGTCCAGGAAGGTGGAAGTTCTTTACATTCTCCTCTTTTGTTTCACATCACGAAGGCATGACGTGAGTACCAACGAAGACGAAGGTTCGCCACTTCTATTTGGATCAAGTAGTTTGAGTATTTTTATGTATTTTTATTGCATTTTTGATGTATTTTAGTTTGTTTTTATTTTTAGTACTACATCAGTTATGAGTTAAAACTCAAGTTTTGTATTGCCTTTAAAAAAAAAGCGCATATGTAATATTTTGAATCAAGGAATGAACAGAATAAGGCTTTTACAATTTTTTCAAAATCTGAGTGAGATCTAAAATCTAAATCTTTTAAGAGTGTGAAATTCTAAAGAACCCTATTAAGAATGTGAAATCCCAGTAGTATTTATTTCCCCCTCTTTTAAAAAAAACTAGAAAAATTATCTCTCAAACTCTCTCTCAAATTTTTCTCCCTCTTTCATCAACCAATAGCAGCACCCCAATTCCCTTTCCCTCTCATGAGCACCCCTCTGCTAGAATTTTGCCTTGTTTTTCAAGAGGAGATGATGGTGTAAGTCACTTAGAGGGGGGTGAATAGGTGACAAGCTAATTTAATGCAACACAAATGCGGAATTAAAATTAATTATGCAACCTGAAAACTATTAGGTTAACACACAACGTATAACACAAGAGTGTACCCGAATTCCCGGTGAAGGATTCTGGACTATCTCCTTAAGATTCCTATAGATTAAGAGTTGAAGTGCTACTATGACTCTCTTGATTGAATACAAGTATGAGCAAACAAATAACCCAAGCGTATATATCAATTTAGCACAAATATATAAAGCATATAAAAAGACAAACTATATAAGGATGCAAAATATATAAATACAAGTGAGAGAGAGAGAGAGATGAGCAATCGCAAACACGGGAGAATTATTTTGAGATTCGAGTACACTTGCTCTATGTCCCCGCCTTCAACACTATGAAAGATTTCCACTAGCATTGATCTTGCAAGATAACTCAGTGCCGCAACACCTACAACAAGCTTCCTCAAGAACTCTTAGACCCGCAAGTCCCTTACTTGTTCCTGCAAGAACAGCACACGCAAGCACACTAACTTGCTGAGGCTGCACCACTACAATGACCTCTCTCAAGAACTCTACACACCGCGAACCCTCAAGTTTGCCTCCTCAAATACAAAGATGAAAACTTGATGATCTCTACACTTTAATCATCAAAACACTCTCACAACAAATGATCCCTAGAGGATAAATATATCAATAGAAAGCTCAAGTTTGTATGAGAAAACAAGATAGATTTGTGGAGAAAAAACTCAAGAAATTGCTTTTGAAAAACACAAGAGAATCACTCTTGTAAATGCTCTTTTGACATGGAAGTTAAGCTCTAAACCTTGTAGAGAAAACTCTATTAAAGGCGGGAAAATTTCGATCCAAAACTTCTCTTAAAATCTTACTCAAAACTGGCTCAAAACACCCAAATTTATAGGCTACAGAAAACTAGCCGTTGGGGGCCAGATGGCTTGTTGGTCGACCGATCGGTCGACCGGCCAACGGTTATTTTTCAAACCGTTGGGATTGCTGGTCGACCGCACCCAGGTCTTGACCTGTCGGTCGACCGAAGTAAGAACCAGAGAGCACTGCTCTCTTGGTCGGTCGACCGGGGCCAGATCCAGAGAGCAAGCTCTCTGGATCGGTTGACCGCCTGTCGATCAACCCTCAAGCCAAGGCATTATGCATGTTTTGTGCACATCGGTCAACCGCTCGGTCGACCGTCCTCTGGTTCGGTTGACCGATCAGTCGACCACCAGATGCCCAGGTCAAGGTTTTCAGGATTAAAACTTGATCTTTTTAAAACCCTAAAATTTATTTATATCTCAAAAAAATCTACAAAGATAAGTTCATTGAAATATTTTGAAGTACAAATATGTGTGATAGAAAATCATCACATATTACAAACAATTTGAACATTTTTTGCGATATAGAAATTTAGCCTTAAACAAAAACTACATTTTTCAAAATCAAACTTCAAATTGAAAAAAGATTTTTTTAAAACTTGTTCAAATACAAAAATAAGATCTTTAAAACTCATTGAAAACATAGTGTGTATAGATATGATCCAATACACATATAGGATGAAATATCTATGTTTTTGACAATAAGCTCTAAACAAAGTTTTGACTTTAACAAAACTTAAACCATGAACTAGAAACATCAAAATAAGTTTTTCTAACCAATATGAACCATCAATGTGTGTGGATGAAATCCAATACACATATAAACTAAGTAAACTTGTTTTGATGAAATCTATTCTTTGAAGCTCAAAATCAAAACGTTTTTTTCTAAAATAAAAACTATTTAACTTGAAATGTTTTTTTTTTTTGTGTGTATATGAGCTTGAGAAATCCACAACTAATATATCATTTATATTTTATCTAAAAATAAAATCTTAACACTTACAAACTCGACTCATATCTTGAAAATCTTCTTCTTGAAAATCTTCTCTTCATCTCGACTTGGTCCAAACTTTGATCCAATGAGTTAGATACTGTTGGCCCAAAGACCTTCCACCCTAGTTTTGATGATGATTAACTCATGTAGTTATGTTTACTAATATTCTTGTGTTTTTAATCTTAGATCTTATAACAAGATATTAGTTGGTGATTGCTTCAAAAAGAGGAGTTTGGAAGCCTTCACTTGGTGATTCCCGTGCCCGAGCATCAATATCATACCTTTGCACTCGGTGGATCACGTTTGGGATCGAGTCTACTTGAAGATGAAGATCGTCAAGAATACTTAGGTATCCTAGTATAGTTTAGTGTGTTTTTAGATCCATGTGTAAAGCTTAGTATAGTTGATATGCTCAAGTGCACAAACACACACGTTTTATGTTTAGTTTTTGGTTTTCATGAATAGTTGATCAAAACAAGTTTATTTTGTTTTTTTATGTATATTAGATGTGCTCTATATACATACATACTTACATGACTTATACAAACTTATTTTGACTATCCTATTCATGTATTGAAAAATCCAAGTTTGATAAAAATACATATTTTGGTTTTTGGTAAAAATGTTAAAACACAAAAATAGTTCATATTGATTGATATTTAAGCTAAACTTTTTATCACATGTTTATATATCAATGCAAAATGATAAAACTATTTTTGGGTATTTTTACAAAGACTTAAAAGATTTTTAGAAATATTTTTAACATGTGTTTCTGTCCCAGAACAGTGGCTGACAGGCCAGGACGGCCGACCGCACAAGTCGACCGTACCAAGGGCCGGTCGACCCTTGCGGTCGACCGACGTGTACAAGCCTGTGCACGTTTGGCAGCCACAGGGACGGTCGGCCAGGCGGCCGACTGGACCAGAGAGCTCTGCTCTCTGTTTATTTCGGTCGGCCGGGCGGTCGACCGAGTTGGCCTAACGGTCATATTTCTGACCGTTGGCGGTCGGCCGGCACCACTAGCCTGTCAGGCTGACAGATCAGCCTCACGGCTAGTTTCTGTTTTGGCCTATATAAACCCCAATTCTTTGGGATTTTGGCCAAGGTTTTTACAAGAGAAAAATTACAATTTCCCCAGAGTTTAAAACAAGTTTTCAAAAGTGTTTTTTGGGCTTTAAGCTTCCAATCTTATTTGTTTTAGGTTTTTGGAAAAATCAAAGAAAAGAAAATTTTGAGAGATTTGTCTTGGCTTTCATTTTCTATCTTTTACGAGAGTTTTCCCAAGTATTTTTCTTTGAGTTTTTATTTTCCAAATCCCTATTTTTTCACACTTGAGCTATCATCTATCCTATTCTAGTAGGATATTGTTTTGTGAAAAGAAGAGATTGTTTGAGATTGTTGAGCCTCCAAGTTGTACACCCTTGCTTTTGTTGTATCCCTCTTTGGTAGAGGTTGATCGGGTGATTGGTTTGCTCCCTCTTTGGTAGAGGTTGAGGCTTGTGGTTTGCTCCCTCTAGTGAGAAGTGGAGTTTGGTTTGTAAACCCTCTTCGGTAGAGGTGTTGTGGTTGTTTGGCTACGGGCCTACCCCTCGGTTGTGAGGCGGTGTTTGAGAGAGGAGTTCGGTACTCCCTTTGTTGTAACAAATCCTCCTCGGTGGAGGTTCCCTCGGTGGGAGATAGTGGATTGGAAATCCTACACGGTGGTGTAGGCGGGATGTAGAGCTAGGGGCTCGAACCTCGAAACATATCTTTGTATTTGCGTTTGATCCATTGTCTCTCTAACCTCTGTCTCTTTTATTTGTGCAAAGCATCATTCATATTGCCATATCATATCTATTTGCTTGTGTTGTCCTTGCATTGATTCATATTGCTATATCTTGTGTATGCTTGGTTGTTTGTGTGTGTCTCACTTATACTTAACCACAAGAGCTTCACATAGCACCTCAACCCATTCAAGGGGAATCAAGAGGAGCTAGTCCAGAGCCATTCACGGGGAATTCGGCTACACTTGTTGGTTGTATTAAGTGTGATTGTAAAATTTGCATTAGCTTTCGCATTTAGCGCATTTAGTTTCTAAATTAGCATTTACACCTATTCACCCCCCCTTGGTGTGCTTTCAATTGGCATCAGAGCACTTTCAATTGGTATCAGAGCCTACGCTCCTGATACTTAGGCTTAACATCCTAGGAGTGAGATCCATTTGTTTGCTAATCTATTGTTTGCATTTGCTTGTTTGCACACTCATATAGTTTACCATGGGCTTCATGACCCCACCTAGTTTTGACCCTTCCAACATTGTTGTTTGGAAGTATAGGATGTCCATGTACCTACAAACCCTAGGACATAAGGTTCACCTTACCATTACCAAGGAATCCTACCTTAGTGATAGCAAGCATATAGGGGCCAATGCACAAGCCCTTGAGGCCATTAGAAGCACGCTACCTAAAGAATATCTTATGCTTGCTTCTAACTTTGATTCCGCATTTGCAGTGTGGAACATGTTGACAACCACCACCACCTCCAAGCTTCAATTGCCAATCCAACAAGAAGAGGAATCTAGTGGAGAATCCGAGCCACAATAATGCCATATGATCCAAGGGAATGACTCCCTTGAGGTACAATCAGAATCTCAACTAGATAATGATGATGCTAGTTCTTCATATAATGATTTTGTTGATCCCCATGCTTTAAATGAAGAACTATCTATTGTTTGTGAAAAACTAATAGAAAAATATAATGTTTTGAAAAAGAAAAGTCTAAGCATTAACAATGATAATAAAAATTTGATTGCTAGACTTGATGTTGTTTTGCAAGAGAAGGAGGAGATTTCTAATGAGAGGGATTCATTGAAATCTCAACTTGACCTTGCACTAAAAGAAAATGAATTTTTAAAATCTAAAAATGATTGCCATGTTATTTTAAAGAAAAATGAAAACTTGTCTTCAAAAGTTGATTTTGTTTTAAAAGAAAATAATTCTTTAAAAAGAGAAATTGATTTTATTTCAAAAGAATTAGAAATTTATTTAAATAAAAATAAATCCTTGAAAAATGATATTGTTTCTCATGTTTGCCATGCTAGGGTAGTTTCACCTAGATCACCCCTTGCATGCTCCACTTCTTCTTTAATTGAGAAAGATATATCCATACTTAAGAAGAGTGTTAAATGTTTGGGCTCCACTATGAGCCAATGTGCCATGAACCATACACTCTTGGAATCCTTGGTTCGAAAGAAACAAGTTCCATCTTTTCATGCACACCATCACGGCATACACATGCTCCTCACGGACACCATCACACTATGTATGCTCATGTGTACACTTGTACACATTGTGAACGTAAGGGCCACCTTTCTAAATTTTGCTATGATAGAATACATGTTTCAAATTTAGCAAATAATTTTGTTTGGGTTAGGGAAGGTACTAACCCCATGGACCCAATAAGAGATGGGTACCAAAGACCACCCCTATTGTTTATGATGTAGGCATGGGCTCTCACATGACGTGAGAGTAGCGGTACCTTGGAGTGGATGCGTTCTAAGCTTCATGGAAATCATTTGGATGCTTCACTTTCAAGGGATGTTTGGTGAAGATGACCACCTTGGGTTGGAGTACTAGAGAGGTGCCTTCATTGGTTTTGGTATCGAATCTCTAACTCCTCATTTATGTTTGCATGCTTCCCATGTTTATCATTTGTAGCATGATTTATTATTTTTAGATTATTATGAAAATGCCATGCTTATTAGATTTGTGATATACATGTTTAGTTATTTTGAGACACCCATGTTTAATATGGACTATTATTTTGTGTTCTCACCATTTGTTTAAGCTATCATGGTTATCATGGGTTTAATAACATGTGAATTTGCATAATAATCATGTTTATATTTTTCATGTTAATTTATATCTCGTTTTATGCTTCATGAGTTGATTACATGTTTAGATGTTAGTTTTCATTAAGACTAGGATTTATACTTGTACATATAGTGGGCCACAAATAAATCTATATATGTTTGTGCTTGAATGCTTATTTGAACCCATTAGATGCGCTAGTATAGTCTAGTTTTGATGATCCATACATTTTAAACTTGTATTCCTATTTTTGGATTTATTTTATGATTATGTGTTTTCATTTCATGTATATGTCTATTTTTCCAAACTTTAAGATATACATGTATACCCCTTGAGTCATTTGCCTTTCATGCAAATCAATACATATGGACTCAATTGTGTTTAGGGAATGTATGTATATTTTTTTGTGTTGACAAATCATACATATACCTTGAAATGAAATTTGTTTTTAATGAAAATTTAGTTATTCATGTTTTCATGAATTTATGTTTAACTTCATGGATATGTCCATTTTATCCAAATTATTGTTTATACATATACATCCTTTTTGAGCCACGTGCCTTCATGCATATATCTTAGTGGACTCGTTGTGTTTGGATATGTATATATACTTTAGTTTGTATAAGACATACATATACCTTGAAGATTAAATAATTTTGATGATTTTTATTGTTTCAAGGAATTTTGAGCTTAATTGGAAATTTTATAATGCCATGTCACACATTACTTGTACACTCACCATTTTTTTTAAATATTTCTCATGAGTATGTTTTCATGAGCATGTATGGACTTTATTGAATATTGAGTGTTTTTAAGTGCTATGTGATTTACATGTCTTTTATGAAAATTATTTTAGTTTATTCCTTACTTGAAGGATTTCGTACTAGTTAACAAGATTTCCCACTTAACTAGTTCGTATTCTTCTTATGGTAGAGATTTTCAAACGTACTCTATTTTCAAACCTATTTTTGAAAACCCCTGCCTTCCGATGGGAGGTTGGATGGGAGATCATGTTCATGAATGCTTTAAAATGAAAATCATTTAAAACTTGAACCATGGTTGGGTGGTAGTTATATGATGTATACACTTGATCATTATTGTTGTTTCAATTGGGATCATTGGACTCTTTCAATTGGTATCAATTTTGACCTTTCTTGTATACTCATATATGTTTGTATGTATGTATGCTTTCAATTCCAAGAATATCAATTTCAATTGGTATCTATTTTCCATACATATATATGTTTGTGTTTATGCTAAGCTTGAGCTTCAATTTTGTTTCAATTGATTACTTTTAAATTGGTATCAAGTCTACGCATTGTTTTAATTTGTATTTCATAAAAGGGGAGAAAATTTGACTTTCATATTTCAATTAGTATTTGATTTCCACTCTCTTACTTTATGATATCAAAATTGTTTATATGGCTTAAAAAGAAAATTAATCTCTTTAGATATCAAAATGTTTATGTTTTAAATTGGTATCTCAAAATTTTATTTTGGTATGTTTACTTTCAATTGGTATCAAGATGCTACTCTTTGACATATTTTCAATTGGTACCTTAATTGATTGTCACCCCTAATTGGTTTTGTTTTTGTTTTAGACAAAAGGGGGAGAAAAATGTATTGATTTAGTTTTGCTTTTACCCTTTATTGATGATTGATTCTTTGTATTAAAAAGGGTGAGAAGATTTTGTTTTGTTTTGATTGTTTACCCCTTTGTCGATTATTGACAAAAAGGAAGAGAAAGATTTTGAGTTTATAAGGTTTATATATGCATATTTGTGTTTTGCATATATTAAGTTTAATTTAGTTTAATTTTAATTGGTATCTAGAGCATGTTTTATTTTTGAACATTTCATTTGGTATCTAGAACCTTTTATTGTTTATGCATATCATGCATTCATGTTTAATATTCATTACATATTATGTTTATTTGTTTATGCATGAGTTAAGGGGGAGCTTCTTTGAAGCTTAACTTTAATCCATGCATATATAACTCCATGAGTTTTGTCATCATCAAAAAGGGGAAGATTGTTGGCCCAAAGGCCTTCCACCTTAGTTTTGATGATGATTAACTCATGTAGTTATGTTTACTAATATTCTTGTGTTTTTAGTCTCAGATCTTATAACAAGATATTAGTTGGTGATTGCTTCAAAAAGAGGAGTTTGGAAGCCTTCACTTGGTGATTCCCGTGCCCGAGCATCAAGATCATACCTTTGCACTCGGTGGATCACGTTTGGGATCGAGTCTACTTGAAGATGAAGATCGTCAAGAAGACTTAGGTATCCTAGTATAGTTTAGTGTGTTTTAGATCTATGTGTAAAGCTTAGTATAGTTGATATGCTCAAGTGCACAAACACACACGTTTTATATTTGGTTTTTGGTTTTCATGAATAGTTGATCAAAACAAGTTTACTTTGTTTTTATGTATATTAGATGTGCTCTATATACATACATGCTTACATGACTTATACAAACTTATTTTGACTATCCTATTCATGTATTGAAAAATTCAAGTTTGATAAAAATACATGTTTTGATTTTTGGTAAAAATGTTAAAACACAAAAATAGTTCATATTAATTGATATTTGAGCTAAACTTTTTATCACATGTTTATATATCAATGCAAAATGATAAAACTATTTTTGGGTATTTTTACAAAGACTTAAAAGATTTTTAGAAATATTTTTAACATGTGTTTCTGTCCCAGAACAGTGGCTGACAGGCCAGGATGGCCGACCGCACGGGTCGACCGTACCAAGGGCCGGTCGACCCTTGCGGTCGACCGACGTGCACAAGCCTGTGCACGTTTGGCAGCCACAGGGACGGTCGGCCGGGCGGCCGACCGGACCAGAGAGCTCTGCTCTCTGTTTATTTCGGTCGGCCGGGCGGTCGACTGAGTTGGCCCAACGGTCATATTTCTGACCGTTGGCGGTCGGCCGGCCGGCCGACCGCTAGCCTGTCAGGCTGACAGATCAGCCTAACGGCTAGTTTCTGTTTTAGCCTATATAAACCCCAATTCTTTGGGATTTTGGCCAAGGTTTTTACAAGAGAAAAATTACAGTTTCCCCAGAGTTTAAAACAAGTTTTCAAAAGTGTTTTTGGGCTTTAAGCTTCCAATCTTATTTGTTTTAGGTTTTTGAAAAAATCAAAGAAAAGAGAATTATGGGAGATTTGTCTTGGCTTTCATTTTCTATCTTTTACAAGAGTTTTCCCAAGTATTTTTCTTTGAGTTTCTGTTTTCCAAATACCTAGTTTTTTCACACTTGAGCTATCATCTATCCTATTCTAGTAGGATCTTGTTTTGTAGAAAGAAGAGATTGTTTGAGGTTGTTGAGCCTCCAAGTTGTACCCCTTACTTTTGTTGTATCTCTCTTTGGTAGAGGTTGATCGGGTGATTAGTTTGCTCCCTCTTTGGTAGAGGTTGAGGCTTGTGGTTTGCTCCCTCTAGTGAGAGGTGGAGTTTGGTTTGTAAACCCTCTTCGGTAGACGTGTTGTGGTTGTTTGGCTACGGGCCTACCCCTCCGTTGTGAGGCGGTGTTTGAGAGAGGAGTTCGGTACTCCCTTTGTTGTAACAAACCCTCCTCGGTGGGAGATAGTGAATTGGAAATCCTATACGGTGGTGTAGGCGGGGATGTAGAGCTAGGGGCTCGAACCTCGAAACATATCTTTGTGTTTGCGTTTGATCCATTGTCTCTCTAACTCTCTCTCTTTTATTTGTGCAAAGCATCATTCATATTGTCATATCATATCTATTTGCTCGTGTTGTCCTTGCATTGATTCATATTGCTATATCTTGTGTATGCTTGGTTGTTTGTGTGTGCCTCACTTATACTTAACCACAAGAGCTTCACATAGCACCTCAACCCATTCAAGAGGAATCAAGAGGAGTTAGTCCAGAGCCCTTCACGGGGAATTCGGCTACACTTGTTGGTTGTATTAAGTGTGATTGCAAAATTTGCATTAGCTTCCGCATTTAGCGCATTTAGTTTCTAGATTAGCATTTACACCTATTCATCCCCCCTCTAGGTGTGCTTTCAATTGGCATCAGAGCACTTTCAGATACCTCTTGAGTACTTGATACAATCTTTGAAGCGCGAGCTCTTGAATCAACACATGCTAACTTCAAAGCTTCACTTCGGATCTTTTGTTGAAGCTAAATACCGACTAAGATCTTGATCAAATATCTAAAATTATATAAACACAAGATCATTAGCACTATAATTACGTGAGTTAATCATCATCAAAACTAGGGATGGGCCTTTGGGCCAACAGATGGTCCAAGAAAATCCAATTGAGTTGGACAAGACGATGGCTTGAAGTAGAAGAAGCAAATCAAGGTGAAGCAGTTTCCTTTTCAGGCGATTGCAAGTTTCCTTTTCTGGAGGAATATGAATAGGATTCAATTGTTATTCAATGAAGATTTATTTTTAAAAATTAAAGGATTTAGAATCCTTCTAAATTAAGGAGATCAACTCCTAATAGGATTGATCAAGATTCTTCAGGCATCCAATAGATAAGATCATCTCATAGTCCAAATAGGAGTTTTATTGTAAAATCTTATAAATAAATGGTTGTAATCTATTATTTAGGCAGAACAGAGAAGTAGAAGAGCAGAAGAAAGTTGGGGTGAACAATAATATATGGCCCTAAAAAGCCAAGAAGACCCTAAAAAGTAAAGAAAGAGAGAAGTAAGGTGAAGGTACATAGAGAGAAAGTAAAACTCTGGTAATCTAGGCGTAAATTTAAGGGGAAGGTGAATACTCTTGTGACATCAAGAGGAAGGTTAGATCTCTTTGTATCAAGTCTATTAATAAAACTCTCTCAAGTTCTCTCCCTGTGGACGTAGGCTAAGTTTGAGCCGAAACACGTTAAACTGTGTGTTTTTCTTCTTATATCTTTTAATATTCATCTTGTGTGCTCGAGGTAATCGATCTCATAGCGTGTTTCAGGTTGCAGGTGGGATCGCCGTATCTCCCGACTATTGGTATCATACTAAATATGATATCTCGGGTTATGCACGCAGCAATTGGTATCAGAGTATATCTATTTTGGTCACAACACCCTCACCTCCTCGACAGCGACAACAACTGCTGCCTCAACTCCACGCGCTGCTGCGCTCCTCTTCCTCGCAAACCGAAGCCAGCCCGGCCTCTTGTCGTACCCCGTGCTCTAGTCTTAACCTCCCACTTAAGCCAGCAGCCTGGGCCCTCTCGCCTTTGTGCTGAGCCCCGAGCACAACCAGCTAGTGCTCAGCAAGCCTGAGTATAGCCAGTGACCGAGCCCAGCATCCCAGCACCTGCATCAACGCGGACCTTGCCGCCTCCTTGTCAGCAACTCGCCAATCCCTCTCTCCATCTCTACAGCCGCCGTCGTTCCTTCAACTAGTCAGACTCGAAATAGACATTATAAAACAATTATTCAGCCTGTTCTCTTTTCCCGCCACAATCCGATACACTCTTCTTAAAGCAAATATCAATCAAAATTTTGCAGCATAATCGTATTAGAAATGTAATAATAGTGTAATAAGAGTTCATGAGAGATTATATATACCAACAAAATTATACAATTTATTCAACAAAATTATCTTATACCTTTTTCCACAATACAACACCAATTTTAAAGCAAATACCAGCAAACGTTTGGCAGCATGATTATGGTAGGCATTTGATGGCATAACAAGAGTTTATAAGAGCAATATTACAATAATTAACACGAAACTGAAGTAGATACTAGAGACATTCTCAAGAGCCATATATTAGAATAGACCATGCAAGATCTTAATTCTCAAGAGCCATATATTAGAAATGTTTTCTTGGTTCCCTTGCAACAAAAGGATGAGCCCATGAGCTACATGAGCTGATCATTGTGCCTCGACTTAGACCAGAGGACTCAGGGCACTATCCCAAAAGACTAGCCTTCTAGGTAGGCATGTAACACGGATCCTCATCCTATCTTCACTGCGTTGGACATCACACGTCTTAACAGGAGACTCCTTTCGCTGCGCCCTAGAAGATTAAGTTCGGGGTGCGCCCTAGGGGGAGACGATTAAGTTCGAGGCGTGGCTCTGATACCATTTATAATGACTCGGGGCACCATCCCAAAAGACTAATCTTCTAGGTGGAGTAGCCCAAATCCTTATAAACCCGAGACCATCCTTATGTCTAACCGATATGGGACTATTTTTTTGACCCAAATCCCAACAATCTCCCTCTCGAACAAAGAGTCTCCTTGTAAGCTCATCTTCACACCTGAAAGATCATCTTTTTACCTCCAAGACATATACTTAATCAAGATAGAGATCCTCTTCACTGTGCTACAGCACACGCCTTACGTGAAGTAGGGCTTTGCCGCCAATCTTGAGAGCTCCACTAGCTCAATAGGGACTTTATTGAGTCTTTTTGTACCCTGAGAATTGAACAGGTTTTTATTATTGACATTCCCAGTAACAATATCATTTGGTTGTATCATAAAAATGAAAAAAAAATAAAAAGAAAAAAAGGGGGGATAAAAACATGGAGAGAAATCAAAAGTATTCCATGAAAGTGAATGTTTTGGAAATCAAAAAAATATTAAAATGCAAGCCACCTACTTCATTCTTAGGTGATGTGATTGTCATAAATCTACCATATTTTTCTTTAAAGATCAGGCACATGACTGCAGAAGCTTGTTGAAGCCCTTCTACATAACAGTTCCCAAACTAGATTTTGGAAGAATATCCTTGGACATGTACCTTGGTTTTTAGGACTTGAGATGCACAAATACAACTGCCAGATAAAAACTCGCTGTGACAGCACGTAGAGTTGTGTTTAATTGGTCTTGTGTTAAAACTAGAGGAAGGAGAGGTAACATGCCCTTAGAACGAGATGTTTATGGAAATTCAATTAATAACTAGTAATCCGGTGCGGGTTGGGATATTAAGGTGTCGTTAATGACGCAGGATCAATTCTCTGCTAATACGGACAAACTTCTTCAACTCCTTTATGGATTTGAGCTACAGAATGAGGGAGTAAAAGACAGACGACGTGGGGATCGGATCCTAAGAGGGGTTTTTTTTCCCGTTAAAAATGCCTATTACAGGCTGAACGATGGCTGTTTGAGATGCCATGTAGCTTCGGTCATCTGAAAAATTAAAGACTACTTAAAATAAGGGCATTCCTTTGGTTGGTTAATAATAGAGCTATCCTTACATGGAATAACCTCATGAGATGGGGATGGCAGGGGACAAACTCTTGTTAGCTCTGGGCATCAGACGAGAAATCTATTGATCACTTGTTCCTCCAATGCTCGTTTCTTATTTGGAGCCAATTGACAATCTACCTCAAGTGGAAGCTTCCGAATTTACCATCAATTGTGTATTTGTTCGGGTCTGCTTAGAGATATACTTATGTTAGGAAATGACTCAGGGTTATTTGAGATTTATCGGCGGCTGCTATTTTTGGGATATTTGGAGAGAACTTAACAACAAACTCTTTAATAGCTTAACACGATCATCAGTGCAAACTTTTTATGTCTGCACTTTTTTCATTTCTAATTGGATCAATTTACTTTCACGCAGAGCAAGGAATATACCTCAGAGGACACTGGACAAGACAGGAATCGGGAAGCTTCTGATAACCTATCCGAATATGCTCCGGGGAGGGGACATGACACCGGTTCAGAGGCGATGTGACCGACTGCTTCGCAGATCCCTGATTTTTGTTTGCTGCAGTAGTCGTCTGTATTTTGTATCAGAGAGTTCCCATTTCTTTAGGTTATGTATCTCCTTTATTTCAGTATACTTTGATATTTTTTATCCTCTTGCACATGCGCGTACAACATAACTTTTTAGCTTTAGAGGATCTTTTGTACTTGTAGGGTCGTTTTCATTAAATTCTTATTAATGAAATGTCGGGGACCATACAGGTTCCCGTTTAACTTTAAAAAAAAAAAAAAAAACCTAGCAATCCATCATGTGGATAGAATTAGAAAAAAAACTCTCTAAGGAAGGGAAAGTGGTGCTATCAATTATGCGACAAGTTCCGATAAGACCATCAATAGTAGAATTATTTGATTTAAAACCACCAACAACCGAACCATATGAATGGAATTTTCAAATAGATTACATCATTCAAATAACATAATATTGAAACATTGAGTGAAAGAAAGAAAGAAAGAAAGAAAATGCTAAAAATGTCAAATTTTAAGATGTTATATGAATTGATTTTGCCCTGCTAGAAACCTAAAAATTAGTCAATTAAGATTGTTCAGGATGTTACAAAGCAATATCAAGAAGATTCAGAAGCATGACCAAGTGATTGGTTATGACAAAAAAGGGAAAAAAAAAAAAAAGGTGAGGTTGTAATCCATTTTTCAATTTAAAGTTGTAACATCGTAATTGAATGTTTTCAATAAGTTAACCATAAATATATAAAGTTGGCACAAGTTAGGTATATTTACCACATTTATCAGCAATTCTGACCTAATTTAGACTTTGTAATAAAATGGAAGGTTAATATAATCCTTTAGTAAACGGGGCTGCAACAGGGGATGACTATTGACAAATAATTAAGTTCTGCCATTTCTACTCTTTTACTCCAATTAAGAATTGCTTCCCTCCTATGAACATGTTTACACAGAGGAGACAGGGTTAGGTTTGGGGACATTGTCATTGTGACTGAGAGAGAAGAACTGCCCTTGCTTTCTATCGATATCATGCTTTTTCTATGATATCATGCTTTCTATTGTACTTGCTTTCCACCTATTGCAATCAAAGTTATCATGTTTTTTGTATGATTGAGAGAGATGCTTTCTTTCTCATAGAGAGAGAGAAAATTAGACTTGTTTTTCATCTATTGTTAATTAGAGTTATGATTGCAGATGTGCTTTCTTCTGGCTTTTACCATGCCTCAAAGATGAAAACATTTACCCATAACAAAAATCATCACCTTTCTTTAGACTCTTAGCCTTGAAGATGGATGTTTGTTCCTTGGTTGCATGGGCTTAAACATTTACCTTTTCTCTCTTTAGGTTCTATGACAAGCTACTCTATTGTCCCTAGTTGGGTACTATCATCTATGGAACACTTTATGGGACTCCATCTGAACCTCAGGAATAAGTATAATTAATTTTTTCTTGCCAAAATAGACAAGGAGAAAGCTTACGACAAATTAGCCCGGCACTTCCTCCGTATCGTACAATGATGCTACACATCCTATGATACGATATGGTAAGAAAAACGGTACGAATCGAAAGATTGTGTTGGGGTAGGTTAGTTATAGTACGCTACATCATACTATATGATACAAAATTTGTATTCTCTAATATGTTACCTTTGAATTTTAATTGAGATTTAGGTTGATTGAGTTTCAAACAATTATTTGTTTAGTTATAAGATATAGATTGTGAGGACACAATAGATTAGGATTTTTCTCGCTTGGTCTTAGCCCCACTTCTCATCTCTTAGTCAACTTCATATTTGATTCCTCAACTCTGAGATGATGAGCTTTTCTAGCCATCTTCGAGCCCCGCCTAGTTCTCTTTTGTATGTATGTGCTCTTTTTAATATCTCTTTAATCTGATATATAATATTAGTTTTATCCAAATATATATAATTGTTGGTTGTTTAATTGTTAGGTTAATTTCTCCAAAAAAAATTTTAGATGTTATGTATTACTAATTAATTGTCTAATTGTTAGCTCAATAATTAAGTGCTGACTTAATTATTGGGATTAATTGAACTTATAAATATGTGTACTATTGTTGCACTTTGATGTTTTAACATCAGCAAGTGTATCACAAACAAAAAGCTCACATATGATATGTGTCTAATTAAGAGCATGTTTTGTGATGTTATTTCGATTTATAGACTTTTGGTCATTAGACCTTAAAACTTAGAGGTAAGATTTGTATATATGCTTGTTCATTTGAATTTTATATGAGTGGTCTTTCAAGTTACTTACTTATTCATTCTTTTACGTTTAATTATTTTTTTATATAAAAGGATGAGACCAATGAGATCCCCGCCAAGCTGCATTTCATTGATATATGAAATTATGTGGCTGTTTAGATTCAGTGGCTGTTTAGATTCAAGGAAGTAGGCGACGTGAGGAAGCGGGAAAAATATCATTTTCCACTTTCGTTGTTCATCTAAACACGAAAAAAAAAAAAAAAACGAAAAAACTCGTTTTCTTTTCTCTTTTTCCTTTTACATAACTATTTTCTCACTTTCAGAGTGATATAGTTAATTTTGTTGTCATATAAATCTCATTTGTGATAAGTTGTAACTTAAAACAGTTAATTTTGTGGTCATGTAAATCTCATTTGTGATAAGTTGTACCTCAAAACAGTTAATTTTTGTGGTGATGTAAATCTCACTTGCATTCTAATTGAAATCTAATTTTTTCATAGTTAACTTTTATTTTAATATTATTTACGGTCAACTTTGTGGTCAACTTTTTTCATTTTCACTTTCACATTACAAACTAAACACCGAAAAACACAATATACTTTTTCACTTCCACATCCCATCTACCAACCAAGCACCAGAAAAAATACACAAATTCTCATCTTCCAAAAGAAAAAAATTACTTCCTCACTTCCGCGCACTTTCTCGAATCCAAACAGTCTCTACAAGAAACAAAAGCAAAAAGAGCACAAGATATCATCAGAGTTACCAAAAAGGCTTCAAAATAAACAAATAAACAAAGGCTCCTGCCATCCCGAGCCGCTATTCATTGATCTTCACTGCATCTTGCCTCCTTGCTGCATGTCCCTCTAATCCTCCTTCTCTCTCTTTTTCCTACAAGTCCTGTCCAAAAATGAATATAGGAATTAACTTCTAGTAGTAAGTACTTGTGTTAGTATTTTCAGTGCCTCATATTTTTTAGAGAAGAATTCAGATTCAAGTGGATTTATTACAAACTTCAGAGATCAAGAAAGGACATACACGGGACTTGTGCATATTATAAGTGTAGGCTCTCTAAAAATCACTGAGGATAAAACCTTGAATGCAGATCTCTACAAACGCGAGGGTCACTCTCAACTCAGACAAGAGTTTCAAATCAGACGAACACGGACCTCATCATGAAGACAATGTGAGGGTCACGTTCAGCACAAGACGCGACACTCAAGCAAGCTTGAGTAGCTCATCATTCATTCCAACTCAAACGCGAGGCTGAGTGACATCGCGTTTCAACTGCAACGCGAGCCTAAGTAGCGTCGAGTTTCAACTTCAACGTGATCCAACGTAGCATCACGTTTCAACTTCAATGCGAGCCTGAGTAGGTCATGTTTCAACTTCAACATGAGCCTCAGTAGCGTCGCGTTTCAACTTCAACGCGTGTTTGAGTAGTGCTGTGTTCCCTCTTAAATGCGAGCTTGTGAGCTCCACGTCTGATCACAGAGCAAGGTCTACGTCCAACGCGAGACCCGTGTTTCTATTATAACTGACCCCCATTGTTGGATCAATTAACACCCACGTAATGTGGGGAGTTAATCTCTGTTATGGAGAGATTTTACGAGACAATTCTACCCCTAAATTTCTTATAAATAGGTATAAAAGCTATAGGAATAGGAAAGGAAAAAAAGAAGATTTTTTTGAACTAAAACAGGAGGCAAAATTTAGCAACCTAAAGTTCAGAACACTTTGAACATCCAAAGAGGAGAGAGAGAGAGAGAAATTTACTTTTAAAAAAAGGAGAACTCCAAAGTTTGTTGTATTTAAGCGGAATTATTTCTATCTCTTAGAGAGCATCCTTAAGATGATCCAAGTGAAGATTTTCGTTCGGTCGGTGAACGGAGAACAAGATTCACTATCCATCGCCGCACGAATAACCCAGTTTTAAACAAAAGGGAGATCTAAATATTCTCCTCTATTTTATAATAAGATTTTGATCTGTTATAATCTTCTTTGCAATCAATAATAATTTTTACATGTTCAATTTTCAGAAGAAATAATATGTTGACTTATAAGCAATATTAATTGACTTATGTTTAACCTAGTCGACTTATATTTCTTATATAGTTGACTGGTGCTTGCAACAGAAAGTAAGGTTCTCAGATTTTGTCAGATTAGTTGACTGATATTTCAGTGTAATCGACTAACACACATTATAAGTTGACTTATACTTGAGTATAGTCGACTAACGTCGGTTCTGACAGTTTCTTTTTCTTGTTCTGTTTTCAGTTTGAGTTGGATTCGAGTTTCCTTCTTTCAATGAGGTGATATTGATTGTATTATTGAAGTTTGTATTGAATTAGAATCATCCTTTGAGCCTATATAAACCTCTTGGGGATAGCGTTTGAAAGTGTATCAAGAATTCAATAGAAATTCAAATTTTCACCATTGAGAGTTGTAAGAGAGATATTGAAACTCTTGTATTTTCTTCTCTATTTTCACTATAATTTCTCCCCTCCTCCCCGTGGACGTAGGCATTCTTGCCGAACCATATTAAATATAGTGTTCTCGTATTTTGTGGTGATTTGTCTCGATTGCTAGATCTTCTACGCCTTCACTGTCGAGTCTTCAAAGCGGCGTTTCTCTCTTGTTGTATTATTATTGATCACAACAAATGGTATCAAAGCAATAGCTAGAGAGATGACAACAACAACCAAGTTTGAGATAGAAAAATTCAACAAAAAGTTCATTTCTTATTGTGGAAGATGTGAGTAACATCGTTACTCATGAAGGATAGCACACATAAGGCCCTACTTGGTATTGAAAAGAAGCCATCAAAGATGGAGGATGATGAGTGGAACGACATCGACTTTCACACAAAGGCGACAATCATACTATGTCTATCAGATAAAGTCCTCTACAACATCATGAACGAGGAAAACAACTGCTGGTCTTTGGTGTAGGCTGAGAGCCTTTACATGTCGAAGACTTTTCATGAAAAAGCAGTTATGCAACCTTCGGATGAAGGTGTTGGCCCAAAGACCCATCATTCTAGTTTTGATGATGATTAACTCATGTTGTTATAGTAGTAATGATCTTATGTTATTAAGTTTCAGATATTCATCAAGATCTTAGTTTAATGTTTAACTTCAATAAAAGATTCAAAGTCAAGTTTTGAAGCTAGCGCGTGTTAATTTAAGAGCTCATGTTTAAAGATCGCATCAAGTACTCAAGGAAAAGTTTAGCACGATGGAATCAAGTTTGGATCAAGTCAACTTTGAGAAGAAGAATTGAGTCAATAGTTTATAAGTTTAGAATCTTGCGTAAAATTAGATTAGTTTTAATTGCTCAAGCTTTCACATACACACAAAATTTTCAGGTTTCAGTTTAAACAAGTAAAGCCAAATAAGTTTGCGTTTTCGATTTAAGTAGAATACATTTTTGGTTATATGAATAGATTTCATGAAAAATAAGTTTATATATTTTATATGTATATTGGGTTCTATCCATATACATTGCGCTTCAAATGAGTTTAACAAACTTGTTTTTATATTTATACAAGTTATAGAAGAACAAAATTTTCATTTCAAAGTTTAGTTTATAGAAAATATGGTTTTGTTTTCAAGATTGAACTTTTATATCTCCAAAATAAGTTCACATGTTTGTAATATGTGTTGATTTTTTATCACACATATTTGTACCTATTTGTATTTACATAAACTTATTTTTGTAGAATTTATGGAGATTTATTGGTATTTACAATGGATATAAAAATATTTTAAATATTTCAAAATATAGTTTTTGGGCTATTGCCGGTCAACCGCACGGTCGACCGATAGTAGTGCCAGTCGACCGCACAATCAACCGACGTGCACAGACGTACACAGCCCAAGAGGGTGAGAACTCGGTTAACCGACCGGTCGACCACAGTAGAAATCAGCAACCAGTCGACCGATTATGTCTGCAGAGCTCTCGGGTTTTCTCGGTCGATCGATTAGCCAATCTTTCTGTTGATCTGTTTGACACCCTTATAGTCTTTTATCAAAAAGTTATATTCTGATATTCAGTCGATGTAATTTAAATTGCAATATGAATATAACTTTTAGGGCTACATTTCTTATTCAATATTCACTTTCTGATTAAAAAGTTAAAGATCAAATATTTGTTTGAAGTCAGTACATGTTTTGAAAACAGTTTACAGTTTTCTGGTTTGACATCTTTTAGTATTTTGCTCATCTTGCTTTACTTTGATATCAGATTGATTTGATTTAAGTTGCAATAGAAAGAAGACTTAAAAGAATACAAATTATTCCTATATGCTTATTTCCAAATTCAAAAGGTTTAGACCTCAAAAATGTTCTCAAATTTGACTTTTTACACAGAATGGTCTCTGGACGGTCGACCACCAGACTCCAATGGTCAGAAATTTGTCTGTTGGATGGTGGACTGGGCATTTGACCGACAAGTCATTTCTAGCAGTTTCTGACCCTCAATGGCTAGTTTTCCTTATGCCTATATATATGGGATTTTTGATTGAGTTTTTTGTGAAGTTTTTCAAGAGCATATTTTTTCATCTTCAACAGAGTTTTCTCAATGTTTTAGAGCTTTATTTACATATCAAAAGAAAATTTTCAAGAGTGCTTCTCTTGAGTTTTCCAAAGGACTTTCTGTTGTGCTCGGAGACAACAACCCTTAGAAGATCCAACCTGATCTCAATCACCAAGAACAATGAAAACAAACTAGAAGAACAGCCAATCGCAAAAAACCAGATCTAACGAGGTTCGGCCAACTTGCCTACGTCCTCGGGGCAATTCACGGAGAGAGTTTTCTTTATGGAAGATGGATTACAATAGCTCTGAATCTCTATCAACACAAGAGAGTCCGCAGCTATACTTTTCTCAGCACTCTTGCCCTAGAAAATTACAACCAGGGCTTAAATACATAACTTTCCGAAACAACAGATTTCGCCCAAAACCCGACTGTCGGTCGACCGGCCGGTCGACCGACTCCCTCTTACGGTCGACCGAGCCGGTCGACCGAAACAAACAGAGAGTTGAGTTGCTTACAGGGACCCTTTTCGGTCGACCGGTCCGGTCGACCGACGCAACCAAGACCCTCTTCGGTCGACCGGTCCGGTCGACCGACGAAACCTGGGAGCACCTGTGCACTTCGTGCACGTCGGTCGACCGGACCGGTCGACCGACCACTGTCTTTTCTGCTGCTGCTTCGTTTTTTTCTGCCTGCTGTTACGTCGCCTTTCGTCGTAGACTCCTTGGCAGTCTTCAACAGCACCTGACATGACTTCACTTCCTCTACTGTACTCTCTCCTCCAACAATTCTCCACCTCGGTGAAGATTGTTAAATCTGAGCCGAACACCGACTCGAAAGCGGCTGCACCAATCTGGTTGCCTACGTACCCCTTGCCCAAGGGATCAAGCCATCCGTAGTTCATCCACATGAGCTTCAGCAAGCTCAATTCACCTGAAGAATCTGGAGCAAGTCTTTGCAGTGTGCAAACTTTACTCCCGACACCACCTTTGTAAGCATATCGGCCGGATTCTCCGAAGTATGAATCTTCAATAAATTGATGTCATCTTCCTCCAGAATCTCCCGAACAAAGTGATACCTGACATCGATGTGCTTCGTCCTTGCGTGGTAGACTTGGTTCCTCGCCAAATAAATGGCACTCATACTGTCACAGTGTATCTTCAAGATCTCCTGTTCCACTCCCAAGTCATCTAGCAATCCCTGAAGCCAAATCGCCTCCTTCATGGCCTCGGTCAAGGCCATATACTCTGCCTCTGTAGTCGACAATGCGACTGTGGACTGAAGTGTGGAGCGCCAACTCACCGGTGCCTGCGAGAATGTGAATACATACCCCGTCGTCGACCGGCGTTTGTCAAGATCACCTGGATAGTCCGAATCCACGTACCCTATGCATTCTTGCTTCCCAGTGTTGTCCTTCTCAAACACGAGGCCTACATCAACTGTACCCTTGATGTACCTCAGGATCCACTTCACTGCTTCCCAATGACCCTGACCTGGATCATGCATATATCTGCTAACCATGGAAACTGCCTGTGATAGATCCGGCCTTGTACACACCATTGCATACATCAAGCTTCCCACTGCATTGGCATATGGTACATGAGTCATATGTTCACGCTCCTGAACACTCCTTGGAGACATCTTCGCTGACAACTTGAAGTGCGGCGCCATTGGTGTACTTACAGTCTTTGTATCTTTCCCGATATTAAATCTCTGCAGTACCTTCTCCAGATAGCCCTTCTGAGTCAAGCTAATCCTGCCAGCTTCTCTGTCCCTTGTGATCTCCATACCCAATACTTTCCTTGCTTCCCCCAGGTCCTTCATCTCGAACTCAGACGATAAAGTCTTCTTCAGAGAATCAATTGCAGATCTTGACCTAGAAGCAATTAGCATATCATCTACGTAAAGTAGTAGATAGACATACTCACCAGATGATAACTTGTTGTAGTACACACATGGATCATAATGGCTTCTTGTGTACTTCTTCTTCCTGATGAAGCTGTCAAATCGCTTGTACCATTGTCTTGGAGACTGCTTCAAACCGTACAGTGATTTCTTCAGCTTGCATACCAACTCCTCTTTCCCTGCAGTTTTGTAACCTGTGGGCTGGGTCATGTAGATCTCCTCCTCAAGATCGCCGTGGAGAAAGGCGGTCTTCACATCAAGTTGGTCAAGGTCCAACTCGTTCTGTGCCGCCAAGGCCAATAGGATCCGAATAGACGAGTGTTTTACAACTGGGGAGAACACCTCGTTGTAGTCGATCCCTTCTCTCTGTGCGTAGCCTTTAGCCACCAGCCTTGCCTTGTAGCGCACATTGTCTTCTTGGAGTGATCCCTGCTTCTTAGCAAATACCCACTTACACCCTATGGCTTTCTTCCCCTTGGGCAACTTGGTCAGTTCCCATGTGTTGTTCTTATAAAGAGACTGCATCTCTTCATTCATGGCCCCTTTCCATAACTCCGCTTCTGAACTGATTTCAGCTTCCCTGAAAGTAGATGGAATGGCTTCTTCAACAACTGGAAGTGCATGTGCAATCACCATGTCTGTAGTGAGCCAGCCAGGTCTCCTAGTATTCCTCCTTGGTCTTCCAACTGCAGTGGAATCTGGAACTTGATCACCAGTATCCATAACCTGTTCCTGATCCTCTTCAATAACCTCAGCATCTTCTTCTGCAATTGATCACCTCCCTGTGTCACCTCAGGAATGATCCTCACAGATACTGAGTCTTCTAGAGATGGTGGATCTGCATCACTCTCCACCTGCTGCAATAGCTCCTTGGTCTTCTTAGTCTCCACCTGCTGAGAGACTGTAGGCTTCATCATCGAGGCCTCATCAAAAGTGACATCTCTGCTGATTATGAATTTGTTGTCCTGTTGGTCCCAGATCTTGAACCCCTTGGTTCCTTTCTTGAAGCCAACAAACACACCTTTCTTCGCTCTCGGATCCAATTTGTCTTCTTTTACGTGATAGTAGGCTGGACATCCAAATATCCTGAGCACATCATAATCTCCTGCAGCTTTACCAGACCAAACTTCAAGGGGAGTCTTTCCCCCTATTGCAGACGACGGCAACCTATTGACGAGATGGCATGCATACCCCAAAGCTTCAGCCCAGAACTTCTTTGGTAATCCTGCATTTGACAATATGCACCGAACCTTCTCTAGCAAAGTTCGGTTCATTCTTTCAGCCACCCCATTCTGTTGCGGAGTTTCCCTTACTGTGAAGTGCCTCTCTATGCCCTCATCAAGACATAGCTTCTGGAAAGGGTCTGACTTGTACTCTCCTCCGTTGTCAGAACGAAGGACCTTGACTTTTCTTCCTGTACTCCTTTCCTGATTAACCTTCCACTTCACAAACAATTCTAGGACTTCATTCTTGTGTCGCATGGTGTACACCCAGCACCGCCTAGAATAATCATCGATAAACGACACAAAGTAATGGGTTCCCCCTATTGATGCAGTCTTTGTGGGTCCCCATACGTCCGTGTGAACATAATCAAGAATGCCTTCGGTGCAGTGTGAAGCTGTATCAAACTTCACCTTTGTCTTCTTGTCTATGATGCAATGTTCACACAGATCCAGTTTGCAGGTCTCTGCACCCTTCAGCAGCCCTTTCCTCACAAGAGCTTGCATAGATTTCTCCCCTGCATGTCCCAGCCTCATGTGCCATAGCCGGGTTAGATCTTCCTTCTGACTGGTCGAAGCTGCCACCTGCCCTGTCACTGTACTATCCTTCAAGTAATACAAATTATTCCTGCGGTTGGCCTTCAACACCACCATTGAGCCCTTCGTCATTTTAAGAACACCTTCTTTAATAGACACTCCGAGCCCTAATGATTCCAAAACACCCACTGAGATCAAGTTCCTCTTCAGCTGAGGGACATATCTCACTTCCTTCAGCTCCCTTACCATCCCGTCGAACATCCTGATAGGAATTGTGCCTACACCCTCCATGATGCATGGATGATCATCGCCCATGACGACCGAACATCCCTCCAGCTTCTCAAGACTAGTAAACCAATCTCGATTAGGGCATACATGATATGTAGCACCTGTGTCCAGGATCCACTCGTTTTCCCCCGAGTAACCTACAACAGGAGTAGTAACTGAAAACGAGAATACCGAAGAATCTGAATCTGAATCCTCTGCCTGTGATTTATTGCTAGCAGCCTTTGTCACTCTTGCCAGATTTGCCTCAGATTTTGATTCCTTCTTCTTCCCCTTGTACTTTGGACAGTCAACTTTCCAGTGCCCAAACTCTTTACAATACATGCACTGGTCTTTCTTAAGATCCCTTAAGCCCGGTCTTGACTTCGATCTTCCTCTCATCTCTTTGCCTTTCCTTGATGAGCTCCTGCCTCTTACCTCCAAAGCCTCTGCTGATGAACTAGATCTCCCAGAATGTTTCTCATTCTTCCTTTTCTCATAACTCATCAGTGCTGACGATATCTCATCATAGTTTAAGGTTTGCCTTCCATTTATGAATGTCATTGTAAATATTTCATACTCCTCCGGTGGAAGAGAGTTCAGAAGAATGACTGACTTGTCTTCCTCACTTATAATGGCATCCACATTTAGCAAATCCGTAAGAAGCTTTGTATACCTGTTGAGGTGCTCATTTACTGTGCTTCCCCTCTGCATCCTGAACAAATACAGCTTGCTCTTAAGCTGCAGCCTTGACTCCACGCTCTTTGTCAGGTACTTCTTCTCGAGGGTATTCCACATATCCTTTGCTGACTTCTCATGTTGAACAGAATATTTGATATCTTGTGACAAACATGAGCGAATCAGGCCACATGCCGACCTGTTCATTTTTGCCCACTCATCATCAGTGGTAGTATCCTTCTTCTTCTCCAAAAGGAGCGTGTCCTCGAGGTTCTGTGCATTCAACGCATCCATAACCTCACACCTCCACATCCCGAAATTGTTAGTTCCATTGAACTTAACAACTTCAATCCTGGAGTTGTTCATTGTTTTAACAGACTTAGATTCCTCTGCCATTGAGATCCTTTCCTTGACCCTCTAACTATGCGGAAGATCAAATACTTGCAAAATAGATCTATTTCTGAGATAAAAAAGTGATTTTTTACCTCTACCTTGAAACCCTAGCTTGAGTTTCTCACCAGATCTATTCCACCCCTGATTCAACGAGCCCTCCCTGCGTCCACCTGAGATCGACACACGATCTCCTTGAACACCAATGCCTCTGACCTAAGATCGACACACGATCTCCACCTGATCAGATCTGGAGCCCTTCGAATCTTCAGAATATCCCAAGCGTAACCTGGACGCTCTGATACCACTTGTTGTGCTCGGAGACAACAACCCTTAGAAGATCCAACCTGATCTCAATCACCAAGAACAATGAAAACAAACTAGAAGAACAGCCAATCGCAAAAACCAGATCTAACGAGGTTCGGCCAACTTGCCTACGTCCTCGGGGCAATTCACGGAGAGAGTTTTCTTTATGGAAGATGGATTACAATAGCTCTGAATCTCTATCAACACAAGAGAGTCCGCAGCTATACTTTTCTCAGCACTCTTGCCCTAGAAAATTACAACCAGGGCTTAAATACATAACTTTCCGAAACAACAGATTTCGCCCAAAACCCGACTGTCGGTCGACCGGCCGGTCGACCGACTCCCTCTTACGGTCGACCGAAACAAACAGAGAGTTAGGTTGCTTACAGAGACCCTTTTCGGTCGACCGGTCCGGTCGACCGACGCAACCAAGACCCTCTTCGGTCGACCGGTCCGGTCGACCGACGAAACCTGGGAGCACCTGTGCACTTCGTGCACGTCGGTCGACCGGACCGGTCGACCGACCACTGTCTTTTCTGCTGCTGCTTCGTTTTTTTCTGCCTGCTGTTACGTCGCCTTTCGTCGTAGACTCCTTGGCAGTCTTCAACAGCACCTGGCATGACTTCACTTCCTCTACTGTACTCTCTCCTCCAACACTTTCTTGAGCTTTTCTCTCTCAAATTTATCTAGTTTTCTCATACAAACTTGAGTCTTTCATTACTAAATCTATTCTATAAGATCCTTGTTTGTGAGAACATTTGTTTGTGGTCAAGAGTATTGATCACAAGGCTTCTTTTCTTATACTTGTGGAGTTTGAGGTTGCAGCCTTAGCAAGCTTGCGGGTTCGTGTGTATTATTGTTCTTGCAAGAACAAGTGAGGGACTTAGGGGTCCTAGAGAGTTCTTGAGGAAACTTATAGGTTTTGCGGCACCGAGTGATCTTGCGGGATTGATTCTAGTGGAAATTCTTTATTGCGGCGAAAGCGAGGTTGTAGAGCAAGTAGCTCGAATCTCGAAATAATTCTCTCGTGTTTGTCATTGCTTATCTCTCTCTTTACTCGCTTGTGTTTATATATCTTGCATGCTGATACTGTTCATATCTTTATATACTTGATATTACTTGTGTTCAATTGATATACATACTTGGGATTGCTTAATTGTTTAATATTGTTTACTTACTTTATTTAGTGTAGATTTATTAATTTAAATTTTTAATTCCGCATTTGATTAGTACATCACCTATTCACCCCCGGGTAATTACAAGTGGTATCAGAGCTTAGTGCTCTAGATTTGGGTCAACAACCTTGAGTTAAAGATTCTTAGTTTACTAATCATTTTTTTGTTTACACACACATGAATTTTCTTGCACCTCCCTTGTTTGATATTCTTGATTTTCAAAATTGAAAAGTCAGGATGCCTATGTATCTTAAAGTCTTTGGTATACATGTTTATCTTGCCATTATTAAAGAATCATATTTTGTAAATAGCAAATATCTTGAGGCTAATACAAAAACCATTTATGCTTTAAAACTAACCCTAAATGATGATTATCTATTTAGGGTTTCTAATATTGATTCTACTTTTGTAGTATGGAACACTTTGACCTCTCTTTGTGAACAAATGAAAAATGATAAGGAGAGAGACTCGGATGAAGGAAGTGATATATTTCTAACATGTGTTACATGATTCAAGGAGATGACCTCCTTGAGATAAATTCCGATTCCGAGCTTGATAATGATGATGAGATGCCATATAATGAGGTTGCATTGTTTTGTTAAAAACTTCTTCAAAAATATGATTTGTTAAAAAGTTGAAACAAACGGTTGAAGAAAGAAAACGATTCCATTTTAAAAGAAAAGATTCTTTTCAAAATAAATTTGAGATCATTTCAAAGGAAAATGCGTCTTTGAAAAAATTAAGTTGCTTTGATTTCTAAAGAAAAGAAGACTATTTTAAATGAAAATGAATCTTTGAAAAAAAAATTTATTCTGGTTGAAAAAGAAAAGACTTCTATTTCTCTTTCAAAAGAAAATGATTTTTATTCCTGTACTAGCCATGCTTTTCAGCTGATATTGCTTTATCCTCTATGGATAAAAATGAGATTATATCTTGAAAAATAGAATTGATTGTTTGAACTTAAATTTGAGTAATTGTGCTTTTAATTATTCGAGATTGGAGTTCTATTTCAAAAGAAACATGTTTCACATATGCATGCGCACCTTCTACGGCGTACACCACATGCACATCATGATCACACTCATTTATATGGTAGAGTGTACACATGTTCACATTGCAGCCGCAAAGGCCATCTTGCAAAATTTTGTTATGATAGATTAAATTCTTTCAATTTCGCAAATAAGAACATTTTAGTTTCACATGCTACTAACCCTCTTGGACCCAAGAAGATATGAGTACTAAAATTCACACTACTTATTTTTGATGTAGGTGTGGGCTCTCACAAGATGTGAGAGAATTGGTGCTTTAGTGTTGAATGCATACTGGGCTTAACGAGCAAATCTGTGGATGCATCACTATCAAGAAGTTTTGGTAGGAGGATCACCTCTGTTTGGAGAAATGAAATTGACTACAGCGGTATTGGTACCCATTTCATCCACTATTTTTAAAAATATTTTATTTGCTTAATAGCACATATGCTAGGGTGGTAATCTAGACTCTATTATTGTTGTTTTGTACTTAAGATGAGTTGATTAGTTGTTAAATTATACATATATTTTTGAAAATTGTCTTCATACTTTTAAGTGAATTTACATGCCTATCTTTTTTAGTAGAATCATGTTTTTATATGTTTTATTTAAAAGCATATCATGATTTATATATTTTGATCATATGTTCATATGCAAATCTTATTAATACTTGTGTTATACATGTACGACTCTTGAGATACACTTATTTTTCATTCTATACATGCTCTATTTTATTTGTGTACTCAATTCATATTTAATTATACTTGTATGTCCTAATTTAATGATTCTTGCATGGTTATATGATATATCATGTTTATGAAAAAGAATTTCATATGAGTTTTGATTATGAGATTCATTGTTTTATCTTCATGAATATGTTTCTTACATAATTCTCGTGCACTCACATTTTATTTATTCATGATTTCATGTTCATGAGCTTGAATATGCTTTATGAATTTTGAGTGACAATTCTTGTGTGATATGCATTTTTCATGAGATATATGATTTAGTTTATATTTGAAAAATCTTGAACTAGTTCTCAAAATTATTTTAAATTAGTTCTTTTATTCTTCACTTGATAATGTTTTCAAGCTATACTAAACTACTTTTAAAATTATTATTTTTAAAAACTTCTACCCTTTTGTGAATGTGGTTGGGTTAATCATGCTTTGCATATGTTTAAATGACTATTGTTTTGACATGTGCATTTAGGTTGGTGATTTCAATGAGTTATTCACATAATTCTCATATTATTTCATTTATGTATACTCATTCATGTATTTATATATGTTTGCATTAAATTACAAGTAGTATTTTAGTTGACATACACATATATGATTGATTGTGCATATTCAATAATGTCCATATATATTTATATAGCACAATTGGTTTCATGCTAAACTTGATTTACTTCAAATTCATTTTTTATTTTTTTAACAAGTTTAAGCATTAGTTTTGTAATTATTTAAAAAATAGAAGAACAATTCTTTGACTTAAAATGGTATCTATGTTTATATTTAATTACAAGTGATATTTCAAAATTTGTTTCAATTTTACTATTTGTATCCTTTAAGTTATCCTTTCAATTGATTTAGAAAATTAATATTTCAATTATTTTCAAATTTTGTATTTGATATGTATTGCCTATATGCAAGAGGAGTTAACTTAACGTCTCCTTTATATGTAAATTTATGATGAGTGTTTTGTGTAAAGAAGAGTTTGACCTCTCTCCTCTATATCATACATGTGTGTAAGAAGAGCTTAACATCTCTATTTATACATTATATGTTATACTTAAGTGGGTTAGCGTTTAGTCATTTCTTCTCCATGTAATGCATGTATGCCGAGAGAGTTAACGTCTCCTTTCTTCATAGATTTATATCGCATATACATTTATCATGTTTTCTTTAATCCTTGGTTGATGAATTGACAAAAAGAGAGAGAAAAATTTAGAGTTTATATATGCACGTTATGTTTGTGTTTATGCATAATGTCTATGTTTGATGTTAAGTTATGAGCTTTATTGAATATCTACATATTTTATGCTAGGCATGAGTTAAGGGAGAGCTTTTACAAAGCTTATCTTTAATCCATACATATATAACTCCATGAGTTTTGTCATCATCAAAAATAAGAAAATTGTTGGTCCAAAGGCCCATCACTCTAGTTTTGATGATGATTAACTTATGTAGTTTTAGAACTAATGATCTTATATTGTTAAGTTTTTGATATTTATCAAGATCTTAGTTTGGTGTTTAGCTTCAATAAAAGATTCAAAGTCAAGTTTTGAAACTAGCACGTATTAAATCAAGAGCTCATGCTTAAAGATCGCATTAAGTACTCAAGAAGATGTCTAGCTCGATGGAATCAAGTTTGAATCAAGTCAACATTGAGAAGAAAAATTGAGTCAAGAGTTTGTAATTTTAGAATATTGCGTAAGAATATATTAGTTTTAATTGCTCAAACTTACACACACACACACACACACACACACAGTTTTCGTGTTTTAGTTTAAATGGGCTAAACGAAATGAGTTTTGTGTTTTCAATTTAACTAGAATACATTTTTGGTTTTATGGATAGATTTCATGAAAAATAAGTTTATATGCTTTATATGTGTATTGGGTTCTATCCATGTACATTATTCTTCAAATATGTTTAACAAACTTGTTTTTGTATTTATGCAAGTTTTAGAAAAGGTAGATTTTCATTTCAAAGTTTAGTGTTTAGAAAATACGGTTTTGCTTTCAAGATTGAATTTATAAATCTCAAGAACACGTTAATATGTTGTAATATGTGTTGATTTTTTATCACACATATTTGTACCTTATTGTATTTACATGAACTTATTTTTTTAGAATATTTGAAGATTTATTGGTATTTAAACTGGATTTAAAAAGAGGTTTTAAATATTTCAAAATATAGTTATTTTATTGTTGTTGGTCGACCGAACAGTCGACCGACGTGCATAGAAGTGCACAACCCAAGAAGGTGAGAACGCAATCGACCGATTGATCAATTACAGTAGAGACCGGCCGACGACCGATCGATCAACTATGTCACAGTGCTCTCGGGTTTTCTCGGTCGACCAATCGGCCAACTATTCTGTTGATCTGCTCGATACCCTTCCAATATTTTAACTATAATGTTATATTCTGATATTCAATCGATGTAATTTAAATTGTATTAGAAATATAACTTTCAGTGCTATATTTCTTATTCAATGATCGTTTTTAGATTTAAAGGTTAAAGATATCAAATATTAGTTTGAAGTCAGTTCATGTTTTGAAAATAATTTACAGTTTTTTGGTTTTACACCTTTCAGTATATTGCTCATATATTTAACTCTTATATCAGATTGATTTAATTTAAGTTGAATTGGAAAGAATACTTAAAGATCTACAAATTATTCCTATCCAAATTCAAACTTTTTAGCCCTCAAACTATTCTCAAAGTTGACCTTTGTACGGAGTGGTCGACCGCCTGGTTGGCCGTTGGTCAACCGCAAGGCTTCTGCGGTCAAAAATTTGACCGTTGGACGGTCGACTTGGCAGTTGGCCGATAGGCCATTTCTGAAAGGTTTTGACCCCTAATGACAAGTTTTCCTCATGCCTATGTATATGAGATTTTTGGTTGAGTTTTTGCGATATTTTTTAATAGCATATTTTTTCATCTTCAATAGAGTTTTTTCATAAGTTTTAAAGCTTTCCTTACGTATCAAAAGAAAGTTTTAAAGAGTGCTTCTCCTAAGTTTTTCAAAGATTTTCTTGAACTTTTCTCTCTCTCTGTCTAGCATCTCACATGGCATGAGCCTTTCATTGCTAAATCTATCTTATAGGATCCTTATTTGTAAGAGTATTTGTTTGTGGTCAAGAGTGTTGATCACAAGTTTTCTTTTATTGTACTTGTGAAGTAGAAGGTTGCGGCCTCGGTGAGCTTACGGGTTCGTGTGTATTATTATTCTTGCGGGAATAAATGAGGGACTTGCGTGTCCAAGAGAGTTCTTGAGGGAACTTGTAAGGTGTTGCGGCACCGAGTGATCTTGCAGGATCTATTCTAGTGAAAATTCTTCATTACGGTGAAGACGGAGATGTAGAGCAAGTGGCTCGGACCTCAAAATAATTCTCTCGTGTTTGTGATTTGCTTATCTTTCTCTTTACTCACTTGTGTTTATATATCTTGCATGCTCATATTGTTCATATCTTTATATGCTTGATATTACTTGTGTTCAATTGATATACATACTTGGGATTGCTTAATTGTTTAATGTTGTTTACTTACTTTATTTAGTGTAGAATTATTAATTTAAATTTTTAATTCCGCATTTGATTAGTACATCACCTATTCACCCCCGGGTAATTACAAGTGGTATCAGAGCTTAGTGCTCTAGATTTGGGTCAACAACCTTGAGTTAAAGATTCTTAGTTTACTAATCATTTTTTTGTTTACACACACATGAATTTTCTTGCACCTCCCTTGTTTGATATTCTTGATTTTCAAAATTGAAAAGTCAGGATGCCTATGTATCTTAAAGTCTTTGGTATACATGTTTATCTTGCCATTATTAAAGAATCATATTTTGTAAATAGCAAATATCTTGAGGCTAATACAAAAACTATTTATGCTTTAAAACTAACCCTAAATGATGATTATCTATTTAGGGTTTCTAACATTGATTCTACTTTTGTAGTATGGAACACTTTGACCTCTCTTTGTGAACAAATGAAAAATGATAAGGAGAGAGACTCGGATGAAGGAAGTGATATATTTCTAACATGTGTTACATGATTCAAGGAGATGACCTCCTTGAGATAAATTCCGATTCCGAGCTTGATAATGATGATGAGATGCCATATAATGAGGTTGCATTGTTTTGTCAAAAACTTTTTCAAAAATATGATTTGTTAAAAAGTTGAAACAAACGGTTGAAGAAAGAAAACGATTCCATTTTAAAAGAAAAGATTCTTTTCAAAATAAATTTGAGATCATTTCAAAGGAAAATGCGTCTTTGAAAAAATTAAGTTGCTTTGATTTCTAAAGAAAAGAAGACTATTTTAAATGAAAATGAATCTTTGAAAAATTTTTTTATTTTGGTTGAAAAAGAAAAGACTTCTATTTCTCTTTCAAAAGAAAATGATTTTTATTCCCGTACTAGCCATGCTTTTCAGCTGATATTGCTTTATCCTCTATGGATAAAATGAGATTATATCTTGAAAAATAGAATTGATTGTTTGAACTTAAATTTGAGTAATTGTGCTTTTAATTATTCGAGATTGGAGTTCTATTTCAAAAGAAACATGTTTCACATATGCATGCGCACCTTCTACGGCGTACACCACATGCACATCATGATCACACTCATTTATATGGTAGAGTGTACACATGTTCACATTGCAGCCGCAAAGGCCATCTTGCAAAATTTTGTTATGATAGATTAAATTCTTTCAATTTCGCAAATAAGAACATTTTAGTTTCACATGCTACTAACCCTCTTGGACCCAAGAAGATATGAGTACTAAAATTCACACTACTTATTTTTGATGTAGGTGTGGGCTCTCACAAGATGTGAGAGAATTGGTGCTTTAGTGTTGAATGCATACTGGGCTTAACGAGTAAATCTGTGGATGCATCACTATCAAGAAGTTTTGGTAGGAGGATCACCTCTGTTTGGAGAAATGAAATTGACTACATCGGTATTGGTACCCATTTCATCCACTATTTTTAAAAATATTTTATTTGCTTAATAGCACATATGCTAGGGTGGTAATCTAGACTCTATTATTGTTGTTTTGTACTTAAGATGAGTTGATTAGTTGTTAAATTATACATATATTTTTGAAAATTGTCTTCATACTTTTAAGTGAATTTACATGCCTATCTTTTTAGTAGAATCATGTTTTTATATGTTTTATTTAAAAGCATATCATGATTTATATATTTTGATCATATGTTCATATGCAAATCTTATTAAAACTTGTGTTATACATGTACGACTCTTGAGATACACTTATTTTTCATTCTATACATGCTCTATTTTATTTGTGTACTCAATTCATATTTAATTATACTTGTATGTCCTAATTTTAATGATTCTTGCATGGTTATATGATATATCATGTTTATGAAAAAGAATTTCATATGAGTTTTGATTATGAGATTCATTGTTTTATCTTCATGAATATGTTTCTTACATAATTCTCGTGCACTCACATTTTATTTATTCATGATTTCATGTTCATGAGCTTGAATATGCTTTATGAATTTTGAGTGACAATTCTTGTGTGATATGCATTTTTCATGAGATATATGATTTAGTTTATATTTGAAAAATCTTGAACTAGTTTTCAAAATTATTTTAAATTAGTTCTTTTATTCTTCACTTGATAATGTTTTCAAGCTATACTAAACTACTTTTAAAATTATTATTTTTAAAAACTTCTACCCTTTTGTGAATGTGGTTGGGTTAATCATGCTTTGCATATGTTTAAATGACTATTGTTTTGACATGTGCATTTAGGTTGGTGATTTCAATGAGTTATTCACATAATTCTCATATTATTTCATTTATGTATACTCATTCATGTATTTATATATGTTTGCATTAAATTACAAGTAGTATTTTAATTGACATACACATATATGATTGATTGTGCATATTCAACAATGTCCATTTATATTTATATAGCACAATTGGTTTCATGCTAAACTTGATTTTACTTCAAATTCATTTTTTATTTTTTTAACAAGTTTATGCATTAGTTTTGTAATTATTTAAAAAATAGAAGAACAATTCTTTGACTTAAAATGGTATCTATGTTTATATTTAATTACAAGTGATATTTCAAAATTTGTTTCAATTTTACTATTTGTATCCTTTAAGTTATCCTTTCAATTGATTTAGAAAATTAATATTTCAATTATTTTCAAATTTTGTATTTGATATGTATTGCCTATATGCAAGAGGAGTTAACTTAACGTCTCCTTTATATGTAAATTTATGATGAGTGTTTTGTGTAAAGAAGAGTTTGACCTCTCTCCTCTATATCATACATGTATGTAAGAAGAGCTTAACATCTCTGTTTATATATTATATGTTATACTTAAGTGGGTTAGGGTTTAGTCATTTCTTCTCCATGTAATGCATGTATGCAGAGAGAGTTAACGTCTCCTTTCTTTATAGATTTATATCGCATATACATTTATCATGTTTTCTTTAATCCTTTGTTGATGAATTGACAAAAAGAGAGAGAAAAATTTAGAGTTTATATATGCACGTTATGTTTGTGTTTATGCATAATGTCTATGTTTGATATTAAGTTATGAGCTTTATTGAATATCTACATATTTTATGCTAGGCATGAGTTAAGGGAGAGCTTTTACAAAGCTTATCTTTAATCCATGCATATATAACTCCATGAGTTTTGTCATCATCAAAAATAAGAAAATTGTTGGTCCAAAGGCCCATCACTCTAGTTTTGATGCTGATTAACTCATGTAGTTTTAGAGCTAATGATCTTATATTGTTAAGTTTTTGATATTTATCAAGATCTTAGTTTGGTGTTTAGCTTCAATAAAAGATTCAAAGTCAAGTTTTGAAACTAGCACGTATTAAATCAAGAGCTCATGCTTAAAGATCGCATTAAGTACTCAAGAAGATGTCTAGCTCGATGGAATCAAGTTTGAATCAAGTCAACATTGAGAAGAAGAATTGAGTCAAGGGTTTGTAATTTTAGAATATTGCGTAAGAATATATTAGTTTTAATTGCACAAACTTACACACACACACACACACACACACACACACACACACACAGAGTTTTCGTGTTTTGGTTTAAATGGGCTAAACGAAATGAGTTTTGTGTTTTCAATTTAACTAGAATACATTTTAGGTTTTATGGATAGATTTCATGAAAAATAAGTTTATATGCTTTATATGTGTATTGGGTTCTATCCATGTACATTATTCTTCAAATATGTTTAACAAACTTGTTTTTGTATTTATGCAAGTTTTAGAAAAGGTAGATTTTTATTTCAAAGTTTAGTGTTTAGAAAATACGGTTTTGCTTTCAAGATTGAATTTATAAATCTCAAGAACACGTTAATATGTTTGTAATATGTGTTGATTTTTTATCACACATATTTGTACCTTATTGTATTTACATGAACTTATTTTTTTAGAATATTTGAAAATTTATTGGTATTTAAACTGGATTTAAAAAGAGGTTTTAATATTTCAAAATATAGTTATTTTATTGTTGCTGGTCGACCGAACAGTCGACCGACGTCCATAGACGTGCACAACCTAAGAAGGTGAGAACACGATCGATCGATTGATCAATTACAGTAGAGACCGGCCGACGACCGATCGATCGACTATGTCGCAGTGCTCTCGGGTTTTCTCGGTCGACCAATCGGCCAACTATTCTGTTGATCTGCTCGATACCCTTCCAATATTTTAACCATAATGTTATATTCTGATATTCAATCGATGTAATTTAAATTGTATTAGAAATATAACTTTCAGGGCTATATTTCTTATTCAATGATCGTTTTTAGATTCAAAGGCTAAAGATATCAAATATTAGTTTGAAGTCAGTTCATATTTTGAAAATAATTTACAGTTTTTTGGTTTTACACCTTTCAGTATATTGCTCATATATTTAACTCTTATATCAGATTGATTTAATTTAAGTTGAATTGGAAAGAATACTTAAAGATCTACAAATTATTCCTATCCAAATTCAAACTTTTTAGCCCTCAAACTATTCTCAAAGTTGACCTTTGTACGGAGTGGTCGACCGCCTGGTTGGCCGTTGGTCAACCGCAAGGCTTCTGCGGTCAAAAATTTGACCGTTGGACGGTCGACTGGGCAGTTGGCCGATAGGCCATTTCTGAAAGGTTTTGACCCCTAATGACAAGTTTTCCTCATGCCTATGTATATGAGATTTTTGGTTGAGTTTTTGTGATATTTTTTAATAGCATATTTTTTCATCTTCAATAGAGTTTTCTCATAAGTTTTAAAGCTTTCCTTACATATCAAAAGAAAGTTTTAAAGAGTGCTTCTCCTAAGTTTTTCAAAGATTTTCTTGAGCTTTTCTCTCTCTGTCTAGCATTCTCACATGGCATGAGCCTTTCATTGCTAAATCTATCTTATAGGATCCTTATTTGTAAGAGTATTTGTTTGTGGTCAAGAGTGTTGATCACAAGTTTCTTTTATTGTACTTGTGAAGTAGAAGGTTGCGGCCTCGGTGAGCTTACGGGTTCGTGTGTATTATTATTCTTGCGGGAATAAATGAGGGACTTGCGTGTCCAAGAGAGTTCTTGAGGGAACTTGTAAGGTGTTGCGGCACCGAGTGATCTTGCAGGATCTATTCTAGTGAAAATTTTTCATTACGGTGAAGACGGAGATGTAGAGCAAGTGGCTCGGACCTCAAAATAATTCTCTCGTATTTGTGATTTGCTTATCTTTCTCTTTACTCACTTGTGTTTATATATCTTGCATGCTCATATTGTTCATATCTTTATATGCTTGATATTACTTGTGTTCAATTGATATACATGCTTGGGATTGTCTAATTGTTTAATTTTGTTTACTTGTTTTATTCAGTGTAGAATTGTTTGTTTAAATTTTTAATTCCACATTTGATTAACATATCACCTATTCACCCCTTTTAGGTAATTACAGAAGGAAGGAACGCCTATCTTACAATATCTTAATACTTTTAATAGGATTTTAGGTGACTTGTTGGCTCTAGAGGTTAAGCTAAAGAAGAAGACAAAGCCATTCTATTACTCTTTTCTCTTTCATCAAGTTATGATCATTTGGCGATCACCATCATGTACGGTAAGAAAATCTTAGAGTTAAAAGATGTTAGGCAGATGCTCCAGAATAACGAACTGACAAAGAAAACAAATTTTACAGAGGATGCCTCAAGATTGGTTGTCAAAGGGCAGAGGGGGAGATCAAAGAATAGATGACCTAAAAAAGATCCAAAGGCTTTTAGCAGTTTTGTTTTTATTATTTTAGAAAAGCACGACACATCAAACAGAATTGTATGAAATACAAGGAGATGCTGAAAAAAAGCGGTAAGAATTCTTATGGGGCTAGTACCAGTACAAAATCAGACCAAACTGAGTTGTCAAACAAGCAGATGAGAATCCATGTGATGTCTTGACAGTTTAGTCAGAAAAAGATAAGTACTCAGATGCTTAGTTACTTGTCTCGAGGTGTACATATCACATGTGCCAAAAAGAGAGTGGTTCAGTACTTATAAGCCTTATGATGGAGGCTCTGTCATGATGGGTAATGACGCCGTGTGCAAGACAATTAACATTGGCAACATCCGTATGAAAATATTTGATGAACAAGTTCAAACTCTAATGAACGTTTGTCACGTTCTAAATTTAAGGAAGAATCTTCTCTCATTGGGAGCTTTGGAAGTGATTGAAGCTTTACCTGCATACAAAATATAGAATTTTAGATCTAAGAATAAACATGTGCAAGTGCTCAATTCTTACCGCTATAGCAAGTGGCTATGCGGGTCGTGATCCACAAGGAGGGTTTGCGATAGAAGCGTTCAAGGTTTGTATTGAAATCTTTATGAAGAAAAATGAAAGTTCTTCTTTGTTTTAAGAAATGAAAATGAAAACGAGTTATGTTAAAGTTAGAAAGAAAACGATAGATGAAAAAGGTGGAGAAAACCAGAAAGTGACTATGTACAAATGAATTGGAAAAGAATGAAAGAAGATTTGAAAGATGTTGTGAAAGAAATCGTGTTGGCGATCTAAACTAAGAAATAAAAGAAAAGAGAGAAGGTTAAAGAAATACTCACCTAGTTTGGTTGATGACTTACCTGGAAACCTTGCATGTTCTACCTTGCTTGGAGGCGTTCAACGCATAGATCATAGGATCGAGCTCAGTCCCCGTTCGCATTATATTATCAAGTGGAGTAAGAATGAAGTGATACGGATCTTGAGGAGGAGAACGTCTTCACGAACTATCGTTGGCACTCACACAACATCGTTATACTTATGCTTCTGGATTCACTTGCAAGCTCATTAAAAACAAAAGAGGTAAAGTAGGAAGAAGAAAAAGAGAATGAAAGTAAAGAAGAACATAAACATATTACCTTTTATTGCTTGAAACGATAGAGGAAAGGAGGAGGGTACATCGGTGTCACTCTCAACATAAGCCTCTCTCTCTTACTTACATGAATCTTCATCTACCTAAGCTTACATACAAATTACATAAAAAGAAAAGAAAAACCTAAACTACAAGAAATGAAAATCAGGCTAAATCCTATCTCTGCATGGTCGTCCCATTTTGCTCAGCTGAAACCTATATTTATAGGTAAAACCCATAAGGGGAGAATCCGGGAAGATTGGGGAGCAAACGCCCCCCTAACTCCTTAACCAAGCAACGAAAACGCGGCTTTGGCCGCGTTTCCGCGGCCAGGGTGTGGCCAGTTGGCCACACCCTGTTGGTGGGTCTCCCTGATTTTTCCTTCTGCATTTATCTTCAGTTGGTTTCTTGTTTGAGTCCAGGATTGTGAAGAAATGGCCTTTGATTCTTGGCTTGAACCGATCGATTCTGAGAGGATTCTTCTCAACCGATTTTCAACCTCTTGATTTTGCCTTGATTCACTGAGCTCGAATTAATTCTGATTTAATTCAGAATTTGGTGGGCTTTTGGGCTCATTTCTCTTCATCTCCGTAAAGAATGGGCCTGCAAATAAATTAAACATTGAATTAGGACAATGCAGATTTTATTCTATAATAAGTATGAAAATATGATACTAAATATGCAACATTAGTGACCAATCACACCCCCATACCTATCTTTTGCTCGTCCTCGAGCAAAACAACTAAACTATACTGAGGATTATTAGACCACTTTCGCAGGTCACGCGATTGCACTGAGCATGTGTAACAAGCCGTTAAACCTCTAGGTTTCCCCTAGAGGACGAGTTTTGTCTCGTGAGGGTTTTCAGTGGATTACACCCACAAAATCCATAAAGAAAGAGAAACAAAGAGTCAGTATTTTTGAAAAGCATTTTGAAAGAGAAAAATATTTGAAATATAATTGTAAGATTTAAGTAATCTATAAGTTATAGAAAAATTGATTTTTTCATTCCTAAACTTAGTCTCTATTCAAAATTTGTTATCAATCAAAGTAAGGAGTCAAATTATACTTCTCATCTAGTCTATTACTTTACCCTAAGTCATATGCACCTTGGTTCATTAACTCTAACTCTTATGCCTTATTTATTTATATATATATATATTTTTTTTGGTGGTATTATTCCTTAGTTCTATTAGGCTTTCTAATCTGCCCATGTAATGAGCCTCTAATCGATGACTCCCAAACCAAACGGTCTTAGGGCACCGGGTGAGAAAACACCCCAAGGACTTAAGGACTCGAGCAAATAAGGCCACAAAACTAAGGATTTTATTATATGAACCTCTTTTAGGCGTGAATACTTATGCATTATTAGGCACAAATACCCAGCTTAATCAGAGGGTTTTATATATATTTTTTCAAACTTATCTAATCATCTTTCGCATAAATGCTAAGGCTTGCTTAGGCCAAAGCACCTAGCTAATCAATAATTAGATTTGTTTATCTTTTTTTCTTTTTTTTATTTTTTATAAGGCATAAGAATCTTTGTTTTTGAACCCTAAGTGTGTAAGTGTATGAAGTGTGCATATTTCATTAAGGTAAAGATCAAGACTAAATTACTTTGAAAAATTTTCTTTCTAGCCCTAAAAATCAAACAAATAATCTTATTTTGACCAAGTATAAGAAATCCTAATTTGGATTTTCCTATTCCTTAAAATTAACTTAATTTCTTACAAAAAATATGTCAAAGTATTGTTTCTATTTTCAAAAAGTTTTTAAAAGTAAAGAAAATGTTAATATTTTTTAATAAAAAGAAAAAACTAAGTTATGTTAGACCCTCCTCCACACATATCTCATGCATTGTCCTCAATGTATGAATTAATGCATAGATGCATGAAAAAGACGAAAGGGAAGGAAAATGTTACCTTAAGGTGGTGGTTCCGGTGGTGGTCTGATTGGTCCACGAAATGCGACCCAATCAACTTTTTGTGGAGTTCGGAGGAACCCGCCATAAATTTCTTTAATATAACCCATTAAAATTATGTATCCATGAAGAATTTTTATTAAAAATTTAACCCCATCTAATTTTCAAATTCTATAATTAATTTCGGAGTCACATTTGTCAACCACCTTGTCCCAAAATGGAGTATGAAATGATAGAATGATTGACTTGGACTCAGGAAGTATAGAAACTAATACCGACTCAGGAAGATGACTTAAGTCAAGTAAAGGCTCAGGAGTCGAGATTGGTTCAGGAAGTGGGTCCAAGTCAAGAAAGTGAAACTCAAGTCCACATTTATTTTCCAACAATGGAATGTGACTTAATATTGGTGATTCAAGTTCAGGAATGATAGGTGGGGGAATCAAAACTGACTCTAAAATATTACTCAAGTTTGGTAACAAAACAGGAGTCAATATTGATTCAGAAAGTTGAACTGGATCACAGATTTGTGAATCTAGGTCACATATCTCATTGAGTTCAATATCAAAAAAATGAGAACTTGCCAATTTGTCAATAGAATTTTCAAAAGTGTAAAATTGGTCAAGTTCAATATGATCATCAAGAATGAGTGATTCAATTTCATTATGAATTGGCACAGGATTCAATGTTGACTCAGGAAAAAGATTGAAATCAGGTGAAGACACCGGAGTCATTATTGAATCAGGAAGTAAAATTGAATCACTAAGTTGAGATTCATGATCATATTCATTTTCAAGTTCGATTTCAGAAAAAGGATAACTTGCCAAACTGTCAATATTCTTTTCAAAATTTGGAGTTTAGGCAAGTTCAAATGATTGTTCTGAAATGGAACCTTGATTTTCAAAACAACCTGACTCATCGGCTCTAACAGGATGGTTAGTGACATCAGAACTGGTCAAACGGTGGGAATGTAGAGATTGGACCATCATATCTATGTCACGATTACGAGCGTTTTGAGCCTGAGTCATGGCTTCAAGCATCTTTTCATAGTTGATAGGTTCATTGGTTTGATGAAAAGATGAAGTATTGTCTTGAAATTGGTGGTGAAATTGTGAGTCCATCAGATTTTGGGATTTGTGTTTGGACCCACACATACTCATTTTCAAAATTGATAGTTTTCTATTTTGGATTGGTGGAACTGAGTATGAATCTTGAAAATATTGTGGACAAGGTGGAGAAGGAGGACAAGTTGGTTGAAAATTTGACTCGGAGGAGGTGAATCCCCATTGACTCTGTGAAGAGTTGAAATCATTCTGGAAATTATAGTTATTAGATTGGGGGCATGGGTTATATTGATTCGGATAAGACCAATCCGGCACACTAGGTTGGTTAAAATTATGATATGCCGGGTTGGTAATATCCGAAAATGAAGTCGGTGTGTAATATGGATTATTATTGAAGTTGGAAAAATTATTATTATAAGCCATATCACACAATAGAATACAAACAAAAAGAAAGAAAAAACAAACAAATAAGCAAACAAATAAAAGGAAAAAAATTCTAACTAAGTTAGGGTAGACCTATGACCTAGACGACTCCTAACTAATTAGACCGTCTACGGGAGGTTTAATGCAGACTTTGACCACAAGCTAATCAGCCAGGTCAGGGTAAGGTTGGTGGGAGGTTTTCCGTCAAAGACGTTCCTTAATTAAATAACCACCAATCTTCGGGCTTTCGGCCCTTAATCCCTTTCCTAGACACTGATTTGGCAGGAGTCAAATTCCAACACCTTTCCCCCTTAGGATAATCTCCTAATTGAGTCCAAGATGTCCCTAGGGCCAATGTCTACTCATTTTTAGTTAGGCTCAAGTTAGTGAGTGCTTGGAATCTGATTTTTAGGCCAAGGAAGGGTGATTAAATCCCCACCTTATTTTGTTATAGGGTGGTGCCCTTAAGATCAGTTTGTGCAAGTGTATAAGATATGTAAATAAGATTCACTCAAAGCGATATAAATCAACCAAGAGATGAGTCCTATTCTACATGCAATGCGAACGTACCTTGCTCCAGCACTCTTCAACAGTAAAGAAAATGAATTGAAAAGACACGTGCCTAAAATGCAAACGTCTAATCAATTTTTTTAACTTTTTCAACAAACGTTTTACTGTTGATTTATTAGCAGGCTTTTGGTGATGGCATATAATAAATAAAGTTGCAGAAAACTAGAATTTTGCAAAGCAAGCAGCCCTGCAAAAAAAAAAACCAATTAGTAGTGAACTCTTCCTTGCCGCGGAAACGCGGCTAAAGTCAAGCAAACGCGGCAATTCAGAGGGTACTTATATGTTTCTGCAATCCTTTTTTCCTGCTTTGCTTGCCCTATAACCTGCAACAGAGAAGAAAATTCATTTTAGTTCTAAAAATTCAATAAAAATCAGATTTCAATAAAAATCGTTACCCTCCCCGGCAACGGCGCCAAAAATTTGATTGAAGCTTTACCTGCATACAAAATACAGAAATTTAGATCTAAGAATAAATATGTGCAAGTGCTCAATTCTTACCGCTATAGCAAGTAGCTATGCGGGTCGTGATCCACAAGGAGGGTTTGCGATAGAAGGGTTCAAGGTTTGTATTGAAATCTTTATGAAGAAAAACGAAAGTTCTTCTTTGTTTTAAGAAATGAAAATGAAAACGAGTTATGTTAAAGTTAGAAAGAAAGCGTTAGATGAAGAAGGTGGAGAACACCAGAAAGTGACTATGTACAAATGAATTGGAAAAGAATGAAAGAAGATTTGGAAGATGTGGTGAAAGAAATCGTGTTGGCGATCTAAACTAAGAAATAAAAGAAAAGAGAGAAGGTTAAAGAAATACTCACCTAGTTTGGTTGATGACTTACCTGAAAACCTTGCATGTTCTACCTTGCTTGGAGGCGTTCAACGCATAGATCATAGGATCGAGCTCAGTCCCCGTTCGCATTATATCATCAAGCGGAGCAAGAATGAAGTGATACGGATTTGAGGAGGAGAACGTCTTCGTGAACTATCGTTGGCACTCACACAACATCGTTATACTTATGCTTCTGGATTCACTTGCAAGCTCATCAAAAACAAAAGAGGTAAAGTAGGAAGAAGAAAAAGAGAATGAAGTAAAGAAGAACATAAACATATTACCTTTTATTGCTTGAAACGATGGAGGAAAGGAGAAGGGTACATCGGTGTCACTCTCAACATAAGCCTCTCTCTCTTACTTACATGAATCTTCATCTAACCTAAGCTTACATACAAATTACATAAAAAGAAAAGAAAAACCTAAACTATAAGAAATGAAAACTAGGCTAAATCCTATCTCTGCATGGTCGTCCCATTTTGCTCAGCTGAAACCTGTATTTATAGGCAAAACCCATAAGGGGAGAATCCCGGGAAGATTGGGGGAGCAAACGCTCCCCCTAACTCCTTAACCAAGCCGCGAAAACGCGGCTTTGGCCGCGTTTCCGCGGCCAGGGTGTGGCCAAGTGGCCACACCCTGTTGGTGGGTCTCCCTGATTTTTCCTTCTGCATTTATCTTCAGTTGGTTTTCTCGTTTGAGTCTAGGATTGTGACGAAATGGCCTTTGATTCTTGGCTTTAACCGATCGATTCTGAGAAGATTCTTCTCAACCGGTTTTCAACCCTTGATTTTGCCCTGATTAACTGAGCTCGAATTAATTCTGATTTAATTCAGAATTTTGTGGGCTTTTGAGCTCATTTCTCTTCATCTCCTTAAGGAATGGGCCTGCAAATAAATTAAACATTTAATTAGGACAATGCAGATTTTATTCTATAATAAGTATGGAAATATGATACTAAATATGCAACATTAGTGACCAATCAGGAAGCTCGGGGGTGTAAGTTTTTAGGTGCAAATGGAGCTGTCAAAGTTACCAAGGACTCCATGATGATTCTCAAAGGATAACAAGCATCAAACTTGTACAAGATGAATGGAAGCATTATTGCTGGTGATGCTTCAGCAGCAACAGAGAATGAGGATACTACAAGGCTTTGGCACATGTTTTTTGGTCATATGAACGAACGGGGTCTTCTAGTCCTATACAACAAAGGTGTTCTACTAAGTATTAAATATTGCAAATCTGATCTTTGTATATTTTGTATCATAGGTAGACAGCGTAGAGTAGCTTTATCTACATCGCAGAGCAAGACAAATGGCTTCCTAGATCTCATAGTGGGGACCTTTGCCAGTAGCATCCATCGGGGTGCTAGGTATTATGTTATGTTCATAAATGATTTTTTCAGGGGAGTTTGGATATACTACTTGAAGAAAAATTAGAAGTATTTCAGAAGCTCAATGAGTGAGTTATGGTAGAGAATCAGAAGGGGCGAAAGGTGAAAGTCTTGAGGTCCGACAATGGAGAGGAGTATACCTCCACAGAATTTAAAGCTTACAGTAGGCAAGGGCATCGAACACCAGGTAAGTAGTTTAGGGTGATCAGAATAGAATAATAAAGCACATCAATCGGACACTTACAAAGTATGCCCGCAGTATTAGATTCCAGGCTGACATGTCAGAAGAATTTTAGGCAGAAGCGATGAATCATACAAGTTATCTAGTAAACAATCATCATCTGCAACTGTTAATCTTTAGATCACAAAGGAGATATGGAGAAGTGAGTGTGTAGATTATTCCAAGTCTACGGATTTTTTGTTGCCCAGAGTAGAGTTTGGTTGATAGTCAGAAAAGGAACAAACTAGGATTCAAGTCTAAAAAGTGTATCTTCATCAGGTTAACCAAAGGAGTCAAGGCTTTAGACTTTGGGATCTCAAGACAAAGAGCGTTTTTACCAGTAAAAATGTAATATTTGACGAAGAATCAATGTTGATAGACAAATCAGAAATGGAGGATAAAGTGTAAGGTGGAGCTGAAGACAGTTCAGCAGATACTCAAGAAAAAGAGTTGAGTTCTTAGAGAGCCCTAAAAAGCCTGACGGGTCAGATAATGACCTTTAAATTCAAATAGAGATGAACTGGAGGTTACTTAAGAGCAAAATCATTGAGGCGGTCAGTCAGAGTTACTGTGCTACCAGTAAGGTATGCCTGAGAAGATAATCGTGTCTCATTCACATTGAGACGATCCTAATAGTTACAGGGAGGCGATTAAAAGATGACCATGGCAAGTGGATTCAGCTATGGAGCAGGAAATGAAGACTTTGGATAGAAATCAAATATGAAAATTAGTAGATCTCCCAAAGTACTCTAAGAAAATAGGTTGCAGATGGGTAGAGATGACCATGGCAAGTGGATTCAGCTATGGAGCAGAAAATGAAGACTTTGGATAGAAATCAAATATGAAAATTAGTAGATCTCCCAAAGTACTCCAAGAAAATAGGTTGCAGATGGGTCTTTCATAAGAAGGTCAATGAGTAGTACAAAACAAGATTAGTTGCCAAGGGATATGCTAAGAAAGAGGGTATTGGCTACAATGAGATCTTCTCTCCTGTAGTCAAGCATATGCCTATTTGGATGTTGTTGGCAATGGTAGTTTGATCTAGAGTTGGAACAGGTAGATTTCAAAATAACGTTTCTGCATGGTGAGCTGAAGGAAAGGATATACATTAAGTAACCTAAATGTTATATTCAGAAGGACAAAAAATAAAGATATGTCTTCTAAATAAGTCCCTCTATGGACTAAGCATTTTTTCAGGCAGTGGTGCAAAAGATTTGACTCTTTCATGATTAAGGTCAGATATAACCGATATTAGTATGACAGTTGTGTCTATTTCGAGTAGAATGATAATCCGACATATTTGCTGTTATATATGGATAATATGCTGATTGCTGTAAGAAACAAGACACATATTCAGAGGCTTAAAGCTCAGCTAAAAAAAAATTTTGACATGAAGGATTTCGGAGAAGCCAAAAAAATCTTAGGTATGGAGATCACTTGAGACAGAGGCTCAGGCAAGTTTTGGCTATCTCAAGAGAACTACATTCTCAAGGTGCTAAAAATAAAATTTAATATAGCAGAAAAAAGACCAGTCACTATTCCTTTAGAAGGTCACTTTAAATTATCATTCAAGCAGTGTCCACAATTACCATATGCTATGCGGTGGGATCACTCATTTATGTTATGATCTGCACTGGAACTGACTTAGCCTATGCAGTTAGTACATTAAGTCAGTTCGTGTCAAATTCAGGAAAGAAATATTGAGAAGCAGTGAGTGGGTGCTACGATATCAGCAAGGGACTGCGAGATTAGGCTTGATGTTTCAGAGATTGAAAATGAAAAAGCCTAGGGTATTACAAGGCTATATTGATGCAGATTACACAGGAGATCTTGATCAGTGAAGATTTACGATGGGCTATGTGATCATAGTAGCTGAGTGCGTCATTAGTTAGAAGGTAGAGTTGCAAGATACAATTACTCTTTTAACGACAGAGACAGAGAACATGACTACAGTTGAGACATCAAAGGAAGGTTTTGGTTAAAAGAATTGGTCAAAACTTTCGATAGCATACAAGATTCAGTTCGAATTCATTACGACAGTCAGAGTGCTATTCATCCTAATAAGGATCACATGTATCACAAGCGGACGAAGCACATTGATGTGAGGTATTACAAGGTATATCAGTAGGCCATAGATGACAATGTAATCGACTTAGTGAAGATCAGTATAAAGAAGAATCCAGCAGACAGATGATAAAAACTATCCCGGTGGAGAAGTTCAGGTCTTCTTTGAACTTCATCAAGTTTCTTCAAAGGTAGAGTGGAGAATGGCTCTTGAGAGAGAGCCATGTGAAGTCACAAAAGGGGAGAGAAAGCAAGGTTAATAAAGTGAAACCCTATTTCTATGTAGAGATTCAATGAATATGAGTCAAGATGAAGATTCTAATGCTTTATATTCATTGGAGAAGAATTCAAATTTAGGTAGAGGTGTTACAAACATTAAAGATCAAGCACAGATATACACAAAGCTTGTGCATATTATAAGTCGACTTATAAGCAATACTAGTTGACTTATACTTCTTGTATAGTCGACTAATGCTTGCAACATAAGGTAAGGTTCTCGAATTTTGTCAAATTAGTTGAATGATATTTTGGTATAGTCGACTAACACACATTATAAGTCGACTTATACTTGAGCATAGTCGACTAATGGCAGTTCTGAGAATTTTCTTTTCTGGTTCCGTTTTCAGTTTGAGTTAGATTCGAGTTTTCTTCTTTCTCTGTGACAGTGCTGAGGTATTGTTGAAGTTTGGGTTGGAGTAAGATCATCCTATGAGCCATATAAAACCCTTTGGGGTGGCCTTTGAAGATGTGTTAGGAATTCAAGAGAAATTTAACTTTTCACCATTGAGAGTTGTAAGAGAAAAATATTCTTATAACTCTTGTATTTTCTTCTTTGTTTTCAATATAATTTCTCCCCTCCTCCCCGTGGATGTAGGTACTCTTGTCGAACCATGTTAAATCTGGTATTTTTATATTTTGTGGTGATTTGTCTCGATTGCTTACTAGTAGTAAATATTTTATGCTTCTGCTATGGAGTGTTCAACTTAGCGTTTCTCTCTTGTTGTATCAGCATTGATCACAACACCTATAATCCTTCTTTTTTCTCTTTTTCCCTCCAAGTCCTGCCAAAAATCAATATGGGAATTATCTTCCGATAGTAAAGGAGAGAATCTTTTTTTTAGAATTAAAAATGAACCTATTTCTCTCTCTCCAGACACCCCAGCAAATTGCCACGATCACAATATCTCATTGTTGCCTACAACTCTTGCTGATGGTCCTTCTTTTTCTAGAGCTCCAAAAATGATTCGCAGACTTGGGTCTACCCTTAATATGCAGCTTATGTTGCCAGGATCCATAATCTTTTCACATAATAACATTTCAGAAATAAATGTTCTATAAACTCATTCTTCTTATCATACAATCTATAGAGTATCACTGTATCAATCCCTTTTATGCTAAGCACATCCCTAGTATTGAGCCTCCCCTTACACATCAACCAGCCTCCCCTTACGCAGCAATCACATACGAATTCTAACTTCAATAGAACATACATTTTCCACGTATAAGTAGCTACACAATTCCTACATTCCCCAAAAGCTAGATTTCCATACCCACTTTTAATTCTATACTACCTTGCTTTACTAATGGGCCACTTTCAGCTATTATGCCTTCTAATTTAGAAATTTTTTTTGAAACACCCAACAAAACTGAGACCTCCTTTGCATACTCATCAGTGATGTCACCTCTGAATCTAGGAGCACATAACCATTCTCCGTTCACCATACTTCTTTGAGTATCCACTATATTCTGAGTGCTCCAATCTTTATCAAAAAAGCTTATGGCATAACAATTTAAGAGGGATGTCATAGGGCTAAATATCCAACCAAAATGTTACCCCCTTTCCATCCCCCACATTTACCTGCAGCCATTTTTGAAACCAGTCTAAATTCTCACATGTTTTGAGAACCTAACTCTATACCCCAAACAATGCTTCTTCAAGTAAATATTTTTAACAATTTGACACCAAGGACAGTTGTTTAGAGACAGGACCTTCCATAACTATTTATCAAGTTGAGCCATATTCATGCCCTCAATTTTAAAAGCCCTAGCCCTCTCTGCTTCTTAGGGGTACAAACATCGTCCCAGTTAACAGGACACTGACAAGAAAAATTTTCTTTACTACCTAATTACAAGATAGCCCTAATAATTCCATCAATCCTCTTTCTGGCTCAATTAAGTAAAATAAGTATAGCATCATATATAGAGGGATAGAACTCAGGATAACATTCACCAGAATTAGTCTATCCCTTTGGAAAGAGTAGCACCCTTCCAATCAACTAACTTCCTATCCACTTTCTGAATAGTAGGCAACCAGTCTTCTCTAATATGTCCCAGATGTCTAATAGGCATGTGCAAAAACTGCAAAGGAAACTCACCAAGTTTATAGTCAAAACCATCAGCAAGAGTTTTACCCATTTTTCTCCAAAACCCCTAGCCTTTAGCTTTTCTTCCACAGAATCCTTTTGTACCATGACATAAGCCTTCTTAAAATCTATTTTAAAATTTACACCAATCTTTTTTCTTCTATTACAAGAGGAAATAACTGTTGGCCCAAGGGTACACTTCCCAGTTTTGTTTTGATCATTACAAACCACAAGTAATTATAAGTTACTAATAGAGTTCTAGTGTTTGTAAGCTTACAAGGTTCAAGAGATTGGAAGATGTCGTATTCTTCTTCAAAAGAAAGGTTTGAAGAGATCTAATTGAATCAAGGAAGGGATTCAAACTTGAACAATCAAAAAATGGATTCTTGGAGAAGCCTTCTTGATGATGACTTGAAGTTTATGTAAGCCTATGAAAGATCTTAGAATGTTTAAGTTTTGATGTTGAACTGATGCTCAAGAAGATCTATACATACAAGAGATTTCAAAATCAAGTATTTGGTTTTTGGTATTTAAACATATTTTTTCTAAATATTCATTGAAGCATGTCAATATTTTCTTATACTTTTAAACCAGTAATATACATGTTTCTAATAGCCCGTATGTTGCCACAATATATATACATACATACATACATACATACATACATACATATACATACATACATACATACATACATACATATATATATATATACATATATATATATATACATACATACATATATATATATATATATACATACATATATATATATATACATACATACATATATATATATACATACATACATATATATATATATATATATATATATATATATATATATATACATATATATATATATATATATATATATATATATATATATATATTTTAAAATTAAGTTCATATTTATAAATGTTTTTACCTTGACTTATTGGCTTGGACGGTTGACCGCCTTTGTGTTCAGTGTTTTGTACACTGGCTCGGTTAATCGAGCGGTATATCAATTGTGCACATTGATACACTTGTACGTGTGCACATGGGTCAGTCGACCGATAGGTCGACCGATACTTTAGCCAGTTATTTATGTTTGGCCTGTCAGCCGACCGACCGGTCGACCGATCTCTTGTCAGGACTTACTGTATTTTTTGGCCAACCGTCCAGTCGATGGATGGCCTGTAACGACTAGTTTTGAACAGCTGTCAGTCGATCGGCCAGTCGACCAATTGCGTGGTTCTACTACAGTAACGTTATATTTTTTAAAATTTTCAATTTTCTGACTTCTTTTAACGCCTTTTTTTTTTTCTTCTTTGGCCTAATCACCCTGGATTAAGGCCAGAACTCTCCTCTAACTGTATTTACCTATTGCCTATATATATGGGTCATTTAAGTAGGGGAGTCAAGAAGTTTTGAACAAGTTTTATTCAAGATTTTGAGACTACCTTTCAAGAAAAATCAATTTTTTATTTTTCAAGTTTTCAACCTTCAAGTGCTCTTCTCAATCAATTTCTGAAGTTTTCAACTCTTAAATTCTATTTTCTCCATAGAATTTTTCTCTCACGAAATTTTTTGAGCTTCATTTCTCCACTCAAAACCCTAAAAGTTGTAAAGAGAGTTTGTGACCTTTATGATTGTCAAGAGATAGTGAAGCTCAATTGCCTTAGTGCTACATCTTGTGTAGAGGATTAAAAGTTAGAGTTGTGTACCTCAAGTCTTGAGTAGACCTTACTTGTTGTGCTCACGCGGTGAAGGCAGGGACGTAAAGCAAGTTGCTCGAGCCTCGAAAACAAATGACTTGTATTTGTGTTTGCCTTATCTCTTATTCTTACTTCTATTTTCATTTGCTATACTTGTGCTCATACTTACTATTTTCATTCTTCCTATCATATTGCATTTGTGTTGCTTCATTGCAACTGATTGTTGGATTATCAATGTTCCCTTATACAAAAAAGAAGGCAATTGTGCACCTCAACTCTTATCTAAAAGAATTAAGAGGAGAAGTTCTAGAGCATTTAATTGAAAATCTGGCTTCACTTCTTACTTTAAGTTAACCGTTTAGATTGTTTGCCTTATATTGTTGCATTTCACATTCGATTAGCATTATCACATATTTATCCCCTCTAGATGATTTTCAATTAGTATCAAAGTTCTGAACTCTAGATTTTGATTTAGCCAACTTAGAGGGATCCTCATTTACTAGTCATATTTTTGTCTTCACACACTTACGTCCATAGCCGATAGCATCAAGTCCTCTCCCAAGTCTGATGAACTTAAATTTCCCATATTGAAAGTTAAGTTGACCGTATTTTTGTAATTTTTAAGAAGTCGAATTGCAAAGGCGATGACCAAACAATTTAGTGTACCAGATGGTGATAAGGACACTTGATCCAATATTGCCACCAAGGAGTTTGATGCTAATGTTAAGGCACACTATGCCTTACTTCAAACATTAAATGTGAAAATACACCTAGAAGGGGGTGAATAGGTGTACGGCTAATCTAGTGAACTAAATGTGAAAATTAAAATTAATCGCAACTACACTTAATGCAACCAACGAGTGTAGCCGAATTCCCGGTGACGGGCTCTGGACTAACTCCTCTTGATTCCTCTGAATAAGAGTTGAGGCGCTATATGAAGCTCTCGTGGTTAAGCACAAGTGAGGCACACACAAACAAGCTAAGCATATAATATGAATGAGCAATATGAAATGATGCAATGACATAATATAAAGAGAGAGAGAGAGAGAGAGTTAAGAGTCAATGGATCAAACGCAAATAACGAGATTTGTTTCGAGGTTCGAGCACCCAGCTCTACGTTCCCGCCTTCACCTAGAAGGATTTCGAATCCACTAACTTGTCCACACAGGACTCCCACACAGGGAACCTCCACCGAGGATTTGGGGCAACTACAACCGGGAGTTCACAGCTTCTCTCTCCAACCAATACAACCTCTCACAGAGGCAATGCACAACCAACACCACCTCACACAAGAGGGTAGGCCCTTAGCCAAACAACCACAATCCACCTCTTCACTAAGGGGGATACAAATCCAACACTAACTCCACCTCTCACTAGAGGGAGCAATACACAATCTCAACCTCTCACTAAAGGGAGCCAACCACCACTCTAAATCAACCTCTACCCAAGAGGGATATCAACAAAGAAGGAGGGTTACAACAAGGTGGTCTATCTCAACCACAAACAACTTTCCCACAAATAAAAGATCCTATAGATAGGATAGGAGATATAGCTCAAGTATGGAAAACAAAGAGTTTGGAAATCAAAAAATCAAAGAAAAACTCTACGAAAAAATCTAGATAGAATAGACAATGAAGATCAAACCAATTCCCAAACAATTTCTTTTCAAAATGATTTTCCAACCCATTTTAAAAACAAGTAAAGATGAATCCTTTTTGGCTCTAAAAACACTTTTGAAAACTTCTATAAAACACTTGTAGATAGGAGAATTTTTGGTTCTTGAAATCTTAGAGAAAAATACCTCTCAATGGGGTATAAATAGCCCCATGGAAAAACTAGCCGTTGGGGCTGTTTTTCAGCCCTGGCAGCTGGTGGTCCACCGGCCCAGTCGACCGCCAACGGTCAAAAATTTGACCGTTGGAGCCTCGGTCGACCGGCCCGGTCGACCGTGCCAATCCAGAGAGCAAATGCTTTCTGGCCGGTCGACCGCTCGGTCGACCGTCCAAGCCTTACGGTCGACGGTCGGTCGACTGCCCCCACCCAAGAGTGGGGTACTTGTAGCCGGTCGACCGTTTGGTCGACCGGCTCAAGTGGCTGGCCAGCGTGCACGTTTTGTGCACGTCCGGTCGACTGACTCTGGGTCCGGTCGACCGTCCGGTCGACCGCCAGAGCCTGGCAGGCAGCATTAAGGGACAGAAAACTTGGGTTTTTAATATTCTATAAAATCCCATAAAAATTCTAAAAATCCACAAAAATCAGTTCTTATATTTTCTTTGAAATACAAACTTGTGTGAAAAATTTCAACACATATTTCAAACAATTTGAACCATTTTTGTGTTATGAAAATTTTGCCGAAAACCAAAATTTGTATTTTTAGAAACTTGAATTTTTGAATTGAAAATTCGTTTTGTCCAAAACTTATCCAAATACAAAAAACATGATATGAAACAACATTTAAGGCATGAAGTATATGGATATAATCCAATATACATATAAAGATATGTATCATAGTTTTTGACAATAATTCCAAAAACAAGTTTTGTTAAAATACAAAACCTAAATACATGAATAGGTTATCAAACTAAGTTTGTCTAAGATATGAAGCATACATGTATATAGAACACATCTAATATACATTAAACCATGTAAACTTGTTTTGATCTATCTATTCATGAAAACCAAGATCGGTTAAACCGAAAACCGAAAACCATAAACAAGAAACTAGAAACACGTGTGTGTGTGTTGTGAACTTGAGCATATCACACTATTTAGTCTTTACAAATGGATCTAAAACAAAATCTAAACTATGTACCGAAGTCTTCTTGTAGAGTGCCGTCTCCAAGTCGACTCGATCCAAACCGTGATCCACCGAGCTTGACTCCAACGAGTGCTAGATATGATCTTTGACGCTCGGGCTCTTGAATCACCATGTGAGAAGCTCCAAAATACCTTTGTTGAAGCTAATCACCTAATAATATCTTGGTTAAGAATCTGAAACTAAACATCACAAGATTATTAGTAAACATAACTACATGAGTTAATCATCATCAAAACTAGAGTGGAAGGCCTCCGGGCTAACAAAATGATGAAGATATTATAAGAGTTATTCATTGCAAATCCGTCCATGAATTTAGTAACATTTGGTTGTTACTCAGACTAAGGTTATTCATTGCAAATCCGTCCATGAATTTGGTCACATTTAATTGTTACTTATTAAGGGACATTACAAGTCAAAAGAGTTAAGATAGATCTCTTGCTTTCCTAATATGAGATTTTTTATATGATTGAGAATGATTTTATTGATGACCTGGTTATCAAATTTACTAAAATCACAGATAGCCTTACTTCCTTAGGTGATGAAAATAACAATGAACAAAAGGTGAGGAAAGTTATTCGGGCTCTTCCAACCTCATAGAAAGTCAAGGCAACTACATGAAGAAGCTTAATAACAAAGAATAAATGAAGCTCATTGGTCTTATTAGCAGCCTTAAGACCTATGAGATGGAACAAAAAGCTAGGGAAGAGAAGACACCCAAAAAAAAACAAATTTTGCCTTCAAATCTACTCCTACCATCTTCGACGAAGATGAAGAAGAAGAAGATGATAATGAAAAACTTTCCCTCTTAATAAAGAATGTAAGGAGGATGTACAACAAGACTAAGTTCGAAAATAAAAGAAGATGGAGAGGGAAGGAGAAAAAAAGATAATTTGTTATAATTACTAAAAATCGGGTAATGTCATTATCGAATGCCCGAGACCAAGAACAAACCGTTTACCTCCAAGAAGCCTTACAAGAAGGAAGTCTTGAAAGCTACATAGGACTCGGAGAGCGAATCTGAAGAGAAAGTGGACATAACGAATGCGTGTTTCATGGAAAATGAAAATACACTGAAGGTATATCGGAACCCTATCTAAAAGATTTTGATTTGACCATGGAGGAACTTAGAGATGCTTTTGAAGAGCTTTCTAACAAGAATGATTCTCTCAGGATTTGAATACAAAGAAAGAAAATGAACTCTTGTAAAACCAATTACTGATTGTTTCAAAAGAAAAGGAAACTTTATCTATTTCTTCTTGAAAAATACTAAAAACGATTTTGATTCTTACAAGATTTCTTACAAAGCTAAATTTTCTTCTTTTGATGAGAATGATATTTCATTGATGAAAACTATGATAAATACTTTGACAAATATTTTGAAACGTGTCAATTTGATAAGGCTAGATTAGAGGCTATGTTTTAAAAGAGCCAAACTCTAAAAAAAGCTCATGTTTCACACACTCAGCATCATGGTCACACACCACCACGACCACATGCGCATCGGACACGCCACGCTACATACGCTCATCATGCATGAACACATTATGCCTTTTTATATGCCAAGGTGTACTCATGCACCTATTGTGACGGGAATGATCACTTGACTAAGTTTTGTTATGATAGAATTAATGCTTCTAATGATCATATTTGGGTTTGAAAGACTAGCACCTTAGGACTCAAAAAAATTTGAGTACCAAAGTTATCTCCTTTATTAATTGATGTAGGTACGCACTAAGGCTCCAAGAGACGTAGAGAGCGGTGGTACCTTAATAGTAGTTATTCAAGGTACAATGAAGATGGCACTGTTATCTTTGGAGATGACTCTGAGGGTAAAATTGTTAGTATAGGTAATATCAAGATTGACTCATCTCCTTTAATTGAAGATGTTGTTTTGGTAGATGGACTCAAACATAATCTATTAAGTATTAGTCAATTATGTGACAAAAATTTGAGGGTTATTTTTGATGACTCTAATTATGATGTTTTAGATAAGAAAATGAATTCTTGTATTTTTTTAGCTTTTTGTGAAAATAATGTTTACATGATTGATATGTTAAATTTATAATGCAATGCCATGTGTTTGAATGCTTTTAATGAAACTCTTAGTTATAGCATATGAGACTAGCCCATGTTTCGTTTGATCATTTATCCCAAATTAATTTTAAGAAATTAGTTAAGAGTATTCCTACTTTGAAATTTAAAAGAATCACATTTGTGATGTGTGCGAACTTGAGAAATAAATCAAATTCTCTTTAAAACAATCAAAGATATCATGACATTAAGGCCTCTAGAGTTGATACATATGGATTTATTTGGTCCAACTAAAATCAAAAGTCCTAGTGAAAATCTTTTATTTTTGTTCTAGTTGATGATTTTCGAGATTTACATGAGTTTTCTACAAAGAACATAAAGATGATGCTTTCTCACATTTCAATATTTTTAGAAAAGAATTGAAAAAGGAAAGAATTTTGCGCATTCAAAGTGATAGAGATGGTGAGTTTATCAACCATTCTTTATCACTTATTGTGAGGATAATGAAATCAAACATGAGTTGTCATATCCTAAAACTCCACAACAAAATGGAGTCATTTAAAGGAAGAATCATACTCTTCAAGAAATGACTAGGATCATAATTAGTGAATACGGACTCCCTCAATATCTATGGACTAAGGCCATAAACACTTTTTGTTCTATTAGGAATAAGATTTATTTTTGCAAATATACCTTTAGAACCCCTTTTGAGATTTACTATTTGAGAAAACCAAATGTTTCATATTTTAGAGTTTTTGATTGTAAATACTTTATTTTGAACATTAAGAATAACCTAGGTAAATTTGATGCCAAGTCTTATGAAGCTATATTTGCTAGGTATTCAAATACTATTAAAGCATATAAGGTCTTCAATAGGTCAACTTTGATTATTGAAGAGTTTATGCATGTTAAGTTTGAGAAATTTGATGCTCTTGTGAAGAATGTTGTATAGATTGATTCCTTAGGTGAAGATATGGAGAAGATTTCCTTGAAAAACTCACCATTGCAAGAAGATGACAAGCCAGGATGATGAATATGGTAAAGTTCAAGATGATAAAGTGAAACAATTTTAATCACTTTTGAAGGATTGGAGATACGCAACAAGTAATCCCAAAGACCTCACCTTTGGTGATGTATCTAAGGGGTAACTACTCGCTTCAAACTTTTAGATATTTATGACTAATCGAGCTAAACCTGTACAAAAAAATTTAGAGTTTAGGAACAATGCTAAGTCCTCAATGCTACCGTGTAGTCTAGAGCTAACGGGTCGTGATTCACAGGGAGGGATAACGATGAAAACGTTGTGTAAGTCTTCTTTCTAAGTTATTACACCGATTAAAGATCTTCTTTGCTTTAAAAAAGAAAAGGAAAGATTAAGTTAAATCAGAAGGAAAGTGGTAGGTAGAAGAAGAAGATGGTGTTGACAATTTGATTACTAAGTTAAAAAGAAAGAAAATAAATAGGAGAAGAAAGAACATAACTTGGAGTAATTAAATAAAAATAAGCGATCAATTAAGTTGAGTAACGATGAAGAGAAGTGGGATAGTTTTATTGGCTATCACTCTTAATATAACTATCTTTAAAGAAGATTACATCTATTGTCACTCTAAATATAATTCTTCCTCTCTTCTTTGTCATGAAATTCTCCTTAATCCAAGTTATAAAGAAGGCATGATTAAAAAGAAAGCATAAAAAAATAAATAAAAATAAATAGAGCAATTGAAGCAAGTAAAATAAAAGGAGGTAATTGAAAAGAACAGAAGAACCTTTATTGAGCTGTCATCATCAATTACAAGCACTCTGTCTTTTCTTTACAATTCTTTCTCTCAAATTACAATGAAACATTGAAAAAGAAAAATCCTAACCCTAAAACTCTCTCCGGAGTTCTTCTGTGGAGTCCTCCCCTCTGGAATTGTGCCCTCCTATGCTTTCGATGTATACATGTATTTATAGGAAAAAAATAGAAGAATAGGATGCATATGAAGATAGGGAGAGCTGGCACTCTCCCAGATTTGAAAAGCAGGCCATGAAAATGGCTTTTGTCAGGGCAAGATCCTGGTCGTAGGGCCAGGGTTAGGGAGCCAGTTGTTCGTCAATTCATTCTTTATCCTTTTATCCTCTTAAATTTTGAATATTTGTTTTAGATTTGATGATCTATCTTTTTATCCTCAGCGAAACTGATAGGATCTTCAAACAATCTGTTTTTCCCTTGAAATTTGATGATATTCTCTTATCTGATATATTCAATTTTCAGATAAGATAGCTTTTAGAACTTTTAGATTTAAAACGATCCCCTTTCTCTTTAAAATTTTGAATTTAATTGGATAAATCTATCAATCTTTCTCTCTTTTCTTTAATTACCCTGCGCACCACTAGACATGAAAGTACATCAAATAGAAAATTTTATTATAAAATAAATACAGAAATATGATACATGTGATATTAAATATGCAATGTACATGTACGATCACACCCCACACTTATCTTTTGCTTGTCCTCGAGCAAATAAAAATGAAACCAACCTAACCTAACTCACTCTAGTAGGAATCACGGTTGCACTTAGCACGTGCAACAAGCCGTTAAACCTCTAAGTTACCCCTAAGGGATGAATTTTGTCTCTTGAGAGTTTTCAGTAGATTACACCCTGAAAATCCATGAAGAAAAAGAAATAAGGTGTTAGTATTTTTGAAAATACATTTTGAATAGAAAAGTAATATTTGAAGTATTTTTGCAAGACTTAAGCAATAAATAAGTTATAGGAATACAAAATATTCATTTTTAAACTCAGTCTTTATTTAACAACTTGTTATCAATCAAGTTAGGAGTCAAACTGTTCTATTATTTTATCCTAAGTCATATGCACCTTTGTGAAAGTGAAATTTTGACTTGGAATTTTTTAACTTTAACTTTTATGCCTTATTATTCAAATTTTTGGTGGTATTATCCCTTAATTCTATTAGACTTTCTAATCTGCCTATGTAACGAGCATTTAGTCGGTGACTCTCAAACCGAATGATCTTAGGGTACCGGGTAAGAAAACACCCCAAGGTCTTAAGGAGTCGAGCAAATAAAGGCCACAAAACTAAGAATTTTTATTTATAAGATGGATCACTTTTAGGTGTGAATATTTATACTTTATAAGGCACAAATACGTAACTTAATTAAAAGATTTATATATATATATTTTTTCTTTTTTCTTTTTTATTTTTTATAAGGCATAATAATCTTTGTTTTTTTAACTCTAAGTGTATAAGTGTATAAAATATGCATATTTCATCAAGGTAAAAATCAAGATTAAATTTTTTTCTAATTTTTCTTCCTAACCCTAAAATTCAAACAAATAATCTTATTTTGACCAAGTATAAGAAATCCTAATTATGATTTTCCTATTCCTTAAAATTAACTTAATTTCGTACAAAAAACAGGTTAAATATTGCTCCTCTTTTCAAAAAATTTTTTAAAAGTAAAGAAAATGTTAATTATTTTTAATAAAAAGAAACCTAAACCTATGTTATGCTAGAACCCTCCTCCACACTTATCTAATGTATTATCCTCAATGTATGAATGAATGCATAAATGCATGAAAAAGAAGAAATGGAAGGAAAATATTACCTCATGTGGTGGTTCTGGTGGTGATCAGATTGGGCCAATCGTTACTACCCAATTAAGATAATGTGGTGATTTACAGAACTCACCTTTATTGACCTCTTTTCTCTTTATATATTTACAATCCCCAATATGAATATGATCATGCAATATCCTATCATGAAAATTATTCCTTTTACATGATCAATCTTGGAATATCATCACTGAGTCATAATTGTCTATATCTTGGTCCAATAATAGAATGTGATTCAATTTTTTAGTTGATTTGGGCTCGGGAATAAAAGAAACGTGAACCAATGCTAACTCATAGAGTTGACTTAAATCAAGTTTGGGTTTAAAAGTCGGCTTCGGTTCAAGAGTTTGGTCCAAATCAAAGAATTAAAATTCACATTCATTTATCAATAGTGGAATGTGACTATCCAAAATAGGTGGTTCATATTCAAAATCTATAGGTACAGGAATCAGTGTTGGTTCGAGAATTGGGTCCAAAATGTATAAGGATACCGGAATCAACATAGATTAGAAAAGTAGAACTGAATCACAAAATTGGGGATCGGTGTCACATTCAAAATCAAGTTCAATTTCATTGAAATAAAAACTTGCCAATTTAGGTTCGGGAGCCATTACTAACTCGAGAAAATCAACTTTGGGTTTGAAAGTCGATTTAATTTTACATTCTTTTCCTATCAATGAAATGTGACTATCCAAAAGAGGTGGTTCAAAATCTATGGATACATGAATCATTATTGGCTTGGAAAATGGTCTAACATGGGTAAGAATACCGAGTTAATGTAGATTCAAAAATTAGAATTGAATTATAAAGTTGTCGGGGTCACATTCATATTCAAGTTCAATTTTATTGAAATGAAAACTTGCCAATTTATCAATGAGTTGATACTGGTCAAGTTCAAGATTTTGTGGTAAAATTGAATCTTGGTAAAAGTTTTCAAGATACTATGATTCTTGATTTTCTTCAATATGGTTAGAAGTGTCGGGAATAGTCAAAGATTGGGTAGGGAGAGTTTCCTCTTTCTTATCATTTGCGTTGACCCAGTGTCTTAATTGTAGTGCTAACATATTGACGGATTGGTTCAAAGAATTTTGGATTTGAATCAAGTATTCCATACTCTTTTTCAAGTCAATACGTTTTTCTTGTTGTGATGGGGCTTAAAAAATTGAGTAAGAATCTTGGACTTGCGAATTTTTTTCGAGTATTGTTCTGAGTATTGAGTCCATCGAGATTTGGAATTGTCGTGTGGACTCAAAAAAGGTTTCGAAACTCTTTTCTGAAGAAAATTTCTCTTCTATAGGTTGATCTTGATATTGAGTATATGAAGCTGAATGTTGGTCAAGTTGTTGATAGTATGATTCAGGGGAGTTGTATCCCTACTGACTCGGTGAAGAGTGGTGATGATCATCCTCGTAATACTGGGTTGTGGTATATACTGATTCGGATAAAACCAATCTGGCATACTTAGTTGGTCAAAGATATAAAATGTCGGGTTGGTAATATTCGAATCAAAAGAGATCGGTGTGAAGTATGGATTACTATATGCATTGGAATAACTGTAATTATAATCCATATCACAAAAAATGTCAAAACAAAATAACAAACAATAAACAAAGAAAAATCTAGCATAAGTTAGGGTAGATCTTAGACCTAGATGACTCCTTACTGGTTAAACTGTTTACGGAGGTATATTGTAGAATCTGACCACAAGTTAATCGGTCAGGTAGGGGTAAGACCAGCGGGATATATCCGTGCCTAAGCAGCAGGCCTAATTATACCAAACCATTTTTCTTCGAGGTTTCGCCTCTCAATCCCCAACCTTTGACATTGATTTGGTAAGAGTCAAATTCTAATCAACTTTTCCCTTAAGTCAGTCTCCTATCGAGTCTGAGATGTCCCTAAGGCTAATGTCTACTCAATTTTAAGTTAGGCTGAGTTAGTGAGTGAGGAGATAGCTTTTGGGATAAGGAAGGGTAATGATAACCCCACCTTATCTTGTTTATAGGACAAGCCCTTAATTCGTTTTAGTGCGCGTGTGCAAGTATATAGAAAAAATAACACCTCAGCAATAACATACAAGTGTGTTCCTAAGCTATATGCAATGTAGACGTGCCTTGGCTCAACCATTTTTCAACAGTAATTTAAATGTAACGAATTGAACAAATGCCTAGAATGCAATGTCTAAATATTTTTTAGCATTAACAAATAACCATATTACTGTTGAGATTAGAATAGTGTGCAGAATATATTAAAAATGAAAACTATCAACTGAAGCAGCTAAATCCTTGAATTTCACGCAACCTACAAGAAACTACAGTTAGGAGTTCCCACAGTTGTGGGTTCTGATGCTCTGCCTTCTTGGACAGAGGCACAGAATTGCAATATGTTCAATGTAGCTCCTCTCAAATATTAGCCTCTGCACACAAAAATAGAGAAGAAAAATAAAACCGTTTAAAATAAATCAAAAAGAAGAAAAATTACCGTCCCTTCCCGGCAACTGCGCTAAAATTTTGATCGAGCCAAACCTGCATAGAAAAATACAGAGTTTAGGAACAGTGCTAGGTCCTTAATGCTACAGTGTAGCCTAGGGTTAACGGGTCATGGTCCACAGGAAGGGACAGCGATGGAAGCATTGTGTAAGTCTTCTTCCTAAGTTACTATACCAGTTAAAGATCTTCTTTATTTTAAAAGAAAAGGAAATATTATGTTAAATCAGAAGGAGAGTGGAAGGTAGAAGAAGAAGATGGTGTTTGTGTTTTGATTACTAAGTTAAAAAAGAAGAAATAAATAAGAAAGAAAGAATATACCTTGGAGTAATTAAAGAAAAGCAAGCGATCAATAAAGTTGAGCAACGATGAAGAGAAGTGGGAAATTTCATTGGCTGTCACTCTCAATATAGCTATCTTTAATGAAGATTATATCTATTGTCATGCTAAACATAATTCTTTCCTCTCTTTTCTGTCATGAAACTCTCCCTAATCCAAGCTATAAAGAAGGCATAATTAAATAGAAAGCATAAGAAAACAAATAAAATAAATAGAGCAATTGAAGCAAGTAAAATAAAAAGAGGTAAATGTTGGCCCAAAGGCCCATCACTCTAGTTTTGATGATGATTAACTCATGTGGTTATAGTTCTAATGATCTTGTATTTATTTAGTCTCAGATTTGTGATCAAGATCTTTGTAGGTGTTTAGATTCATCAAAGGATTTAAAGTCAAGTTTTGGAGCTAAACGTGTTGATTCAAGAGCTTGTGCATCAAGACCACATCAAGTACTCAGAGGAGTCTTGCTCATTGGATCTTGGTTTGGACCATGTCAAGAAAGAGAAGAAGATTTCAAGTGAAGACCTTCGAGAGAAGACTTGTGTCTAGGTTTGTTTTTATAGTAAGATTTTATTTTTAGATAAAGTGTAAAGGATAGATTAGTTGGTGAATTACTCAAATATCATATACACTCACACACAAGATTTAGATGAGCTTTTATAAAGAGTTTTCAATTTGAAAAATACCGTTTTGATTTTTGGAGTTTCATATATACATGTGTTTTAACCAAAACCATTTTAGTGCTTATTGTCCAAAACATAGATATTTCATCATATATGTGTAGTGGATCATATTCATACACACAAAGCTTTAAAAGTATTTAAAATATCTTATTTTTATATTTGGAGAAATTTTGAAAAATCAATTTGAAAAAATACGGATTTTGTTTTAAGCCAAAATTTCTAAGTCAAAAAAATAGTTCAAAATATTTGTAACATGTTTTGTTTTTTACTCAAACATGTTTGTATATCAAAGTAAAATACTGAACTTATTTTTGAAGATTTTAGAGATTTTATGGGATTTTATTGAAGTAAAAAGACCAAGTTTTTAAATCCCTAAAATCTGTTTTTGGCCTTCTACCGGTCGACGATCGCACGGTCGACCAAGCCAGAGGTCGGTCGACCGGGCGGTTGACTGACGTGCACAAAACGTGCACAGCCAGGGCCGGTCGACCGCACGATCGATCGCCAGAGAGTGTCTGCTCTCTGGAAATGGCCTGGTCGACCGGGCGGTCGACAGCTGGGCCATTGCCCTGAAGGCGGTCGACCGGCTGGTCGACCGACCTTCCCAACGGTCAAAAAATCGACCGTTGGCGGTCGACCGACAGCAATACAGACTGCTGATTTGGACCTCAACGGCTAGTTTTTGTTAGCCTATAAATAGGGCTCCCTTGGACTGTTTTAGACAAGATTTCAAGAGAGTTTTTAGGCTAGTCTTGCATACCTATTTCAGTGTTTTTCCCCACAAGTTTTAGAGTCAATATTTCCAAATCAAAAGTAAAGTTTGTCAAGAATTTTCAAAAGTGATTTTCTTGAGTTTTCCTCCACCAAATCAATCCTAGTTTTCTCACACACATACTTGAGCTATCCATTGCTATATCATCCTATTGGGATCTTTGTTGTGAGAGAGCTTTAGGTGATCAAAGTGTTTCGATCACCAAAGTGTTCTTCATTGTACTTTGAGGAGGCAGACTTACAGGTTCGCGTTGTTTCGAGTTCTAGTGAGAGCTCGATGTAGAGGTGCGGCCTCCGCAAGCGAGTATGCTTGCGGTGTGTTTGTTCTTGCGGGAGCAAGTGAGGGGACTAGTGAGTCCAAGGAGTTCTAGTGTGAACTCGTTGTAGGTGTTGCGGCACCGAGTGATCCGGTGGGATCGGTTTACAGTGAAAATCCTTCACAGTGTTGAAGGCGGGGACATAGAGCAAGTGTGCTCGAACCTCGAAATAAATCTCCCGTGTTTGCGGTTGCTCTTTCTATCTCTTACTTGTCTTTATATCTTGCATGCGCTTATTGTCATATTCATTACTTGTTTGATATATTCTTGTGCTTATATTGTCATATGTTTGGGGATTGTTTGCTCACACTTGTATTCAACCAAGAGAGCCAAAGCGACACCTCAACTCTTATCTAGAGGAATCTTGAGGAGCTAGAGTCCTTCACGGGAAACTCAGCTACACTCTTAGGTTATACTTGGTGTGTTTAGCTTAAGAATTTTTAGTTTGCATAAGTAGTTTTAAATTCCACATTAATTCATCATAGATTAGCTAGTCACCTATTCACCTCCTCTAGGTGATTTCAATTGGTATCAGAGCCAAGTGCTATTGATTTAGGTCTAACAATCTAGAGTTAAAGATCCTTATATTTTTGGCTAATCACAATATTTATTTACACACACATGAATTTCATGTCACCACCCACTTTTGACATTCTTAACATCCAAACTTGGAAGGTTAAGATGTCATTGTACCTCAAAGGTCTAGGTATTCATGTTTATCTTCCTACCATTAAGGATTCATACTTTAGTAATAGTAAGTATCTTGAGGCTAACTCAAAAGCCATCTATGCTTTGAAGTCAACCCTAAGTGATGATTATCTATGTAGGGTTTCTAATGTTGATTCGGCTTTTATAGTATGGAACATAATAGTCTCCCTTGGCGAACAAGAGCAATACTATGCGGGGAGCGACTCGGATGTTGGAAGTGAGGCTTCCAACGTATGCTACATGGTCCAAGGGTATAACCCCCTTGAGATAAACTCCAAATCCGAGTTAGAAGAGGATGTTGATATGTCTTACAATGAACTTGAATCATTTTTCGACAACTTCTTGAAAAATATGAGTTGCTTAAAAAGATAATAAGAAAATGAAAAATAAATTTGATTCCTTATTAAAAGAAAAAGATTCTTTTCAAAATAAATTGGAAGACATTTCTAAAGAAAATGAATTTTTAAAAATGAGAATATTTCCTTGTCTTCTAAATTAAATGATCTTTGTGAAGGAAATACTTCTTTGAATAGTAAAATTATGTTAGTGGAAAAAGAAAAGGAAATTGCTTTGAATGAAAACACATCTTTGAAAAGAAAAATTGTTTTAAAAGAAAAGGAAAATGTTCCTAAAAAGGAAAAGATTGCTGATCATGCTTTTCATGCCACTACTATTGATAAAAATGAAATAAAATTTTTGAAAAATAGAATTGATTGATTAAACTCAACTTTGAGCAATTGTGCATTTAATCATAAAAGATTGAAAATCTTGTTTTAAAAGAAATAAGCTCCACATGTTCATGCACATCACCCACAACATGCATATGCACACTTTGCACGTCATGATCACACTCATACACATATGCATTATAGAGTGTACAAGTGTACACATTGCGACCGCAAAGGCCATTTAGTAAGATTTTGTTATGATAGAATAAATCTTTAAATTTTGCTAATAAGAATATTTGAGTTTCTATTAAGACTAACCCTCGTGGACCTGAAAGAAAATGGGCACCAAAATCCTTACCTTTTGTATTTGATGTAGGTTTGGGCTCTCACATGACGTGAGAGAGTTGGTGCCTTGGTGGTGGATGTATGGGCTTGATGGATACTACAAATAGATGCACCACTATCAAGAAAGTTTGGTGGGAAGACCACCACATTTTGAAGACTTAGAGTATAGTTTTTATGGTTTGGTAACTATCTCTAAACTCCTTTTATTTACATGCTTTGATAATTTTTAGCATGTTCTTGGTTTTGTGCTTCATGTTGTAAATACTTGTTTAGATGTAGTTTTATCAAAACATGTGTATAGACGTGTACAAATAGTAAGTAATAATTTATTCATATACGTTTGTACTTCATTATTCATTTGTACTCCTTACATGCACATGTATAGCCTAGTTTTGATGATTCCTCATTTATACTTGTTTTGCCTATTTTTGTGCATGTTTTACTTCATGTATATGTAATTTTTGTTCAAAACTAATAAATATACATGTATGCTCTTAAGTCACTTGCCTTCATGCAAATTACATTATGGACTCATTTAGTTTAGGATATATATGTATATTGTTAGTTTTGATAACATACATATACCTTGAAGTTTAATGAAAAATAAAATCTTTATGATTTTCATATTTGTTTGATAAAATGATATTCATGTTTGTTTTGAGCTCCATTGATATTTTCATGAATATGCTATTTACATGCTACTTGTACACTCACATTTTATTTATTTTCTCATGACTATGTTTTCATGAGAATTTTTGAGCTTTATCGATCTTGAATGTCATCTTTTGTGTATTTAGTATAATTCATGAGATACACATGTTTTCTTTTCATGTTTGAAAGATTTTTAACTAGTTTTTCAAAATTACTTTTAAACTAGTTATTTATTATTCATTTGGTAGTGTTTTTAATCTATAAATATTTTCAAATTTTACAAATATTTTCAAATTCTTGTCTTTGAAAACCCCTTCCAACCCTTAAAGGCGGACGGATGGGCGGACGGATGGGCGACCATGCCTTGTATGTCTTATTGAAAATCTTTTATCATGTGCATGTATAGGGTGGCTATTTATGAGCTATACACTTGATCCTCATTGTGTTTTCAATTAGTATTATAATTGATATTTATTTTGTATTCTCATATGTTTTCTTATATATGTATCTTAATTTCAAATAATATCAATTTCTATTGGTATTTATTTTCATACATATATATGATTTGATTGTACTTGATTTACTATAGCCTTACTTCTTTAAAGCACAAATTATGTTTATGCTAAGCTTGTCTTGTATCTTAATTTCAATTGGTATCTCAATTGGTATTTAATAAGCTTATGCATTATTTTCAATTGGTATTTAAATTGGTATCAAAATATTTCATATTGTACCATTTATTTGATATCAAAATTTACAATATACTTCAATTGATATCAATATGTTTCAATTTCAATTGAGTTTTGGTTTCAATTGGTATCAAAAATGTTTTACTTTTTATTTGGTATCAAAATTTATATATTTCAATTAATATAAAATATTTTCTTTCATTGGTATCAAAATTTACACATGTTTCAATTTCATTTGGTATCAAAAATTTCCTATTTCAAATGATATCAAAATCTTGTTTATTTACAAATGGTATCTCAAAATTTAAGAAATTCAAATTTGTATTAAGAATGTTTTGATATGTATTATCTATATGCAAGGGGAGCTTAACATCTCCTCTATATATAGATTCATGTTGAGTGTATCTTATATTGAGGAGGTTGACATCTCTTCTTTATGTGATACACGTGTATAGGGGGAGTTTCACATCTCCACTTATGTATTGTATATTATGTTTTATGTGAGTTAGGGCTTTCTCATCCCTTCTTCATGTAATGCATGTATGCAGGGAAGCTAACTTAGCGTCTTCCTCTTCATAAATGTATATCATATATATATATATATATATAATATATATATATATATATATATATATATATATATATCCTTATTAATGATTTGTTTTCACCCCTTTATTGATGATTGACAAAAATGCCTATCACTCTAGTTTTGATGATGATTAAATCATGTTGTTATACTATTAAAGATCTTGTGTTTATATAGTTTCAGTTTATTGATCAAGATCTTAGTACGTGTTTAACTTCAACAAAGGAGTTTTGGAGCTAGCACGTGTAGATTCAGGAGCTAGCACTCATCTAGCACTCGGATGAAGTCAAGCTCTTTGGATCGTATTTGGATCGAGTCGGCTTGGAGTAGGAGTTTTACAAGAAGACGTCGGTTTGTGTTTAGTTTAGTTGTGTTTAGATCTTGTGTAAAGATAGATAGTGTTGATATGTTCAAGTTCAAACACACACAAGTTCAATATATTTAGTTTTTGTTTAATCAGTTTTAGATTTCAAGTTCAGATATATATGGTTTTCATGAATAGATAGAATCAAATCAAGTTTATATGGTTTAATGTATATTAGATTTCATCTATATACATCTATGCTTCATATATTTGAAAAAACTTATTTTAATGTTCTATTTCATGTGTTTAGAGTTTTGTAATTAACAAAACTTATTTTTGGATATCATGTCAAAAATATAGATATATCTTTTATATGTGTATTGGATTCTATCCATACACTCTATGCTTCAAAGTATTTCAATATCATGTTTTTGTATTTATACAAGTTTGGGAAAATCGGATTTCTATTTCAAAGTTTGATTTTCAGAAATACTGATTTTGTGTTAAAGCCTAATTTCTATATCACAAAAATAGTTCAAATAGTTTATAATATGTGTTGATTTTTGGTCATACATATTTTTCTTCAAATATTTATAAGAACCTATTTTTGTGAAATTTATAAGAATTTATGGAATTTTATAGGTGTTAAATAAACTAAGTTTCTTAACCTATAATCCCTGCCAGAACCTGTTGGCGGTCGACCGGACGGTCGACCAAACCAGTCGACCAATGTGCACAAGGACGTGCGCAAGGCCAACCTAGAAGGCCGATCAACCGTGCGGTCGACCGACTGTAACTACCCAACTCTTGAGTAGTGCCGTCGACCGGGCGATCGACTGACAGGCTAGTCCCGGTCGACCGGGCGGTGGACCGGAGGCCTAACGGTCAGAAATTTGACCGTTGGACAGTCGACCGGCCAGTCGACCAGAAGGTCAATTTTGAGCTTTTCTGGCTGCCAATGGCTATATTTTTTAGAAGCTATATATAGGGCTTCGCTTGGGCTGTTTTCAATAAGATTTTTAGAGAGTTTTTCTTCCAATCTTTCAAGTATTTTGCAGTAAGTTTTGTTTTCCATTATGTTTGCAAAGGGGAAAACTTACAAATAAAAGTTTGAGGAGCTAAATTACAAGTATTCTTAAAAGATTACAAGTAGATCCCCTCAGAGATTCTGGAGAAGTGTGCCGATAGGAGTCTGGTCAGCGCGCGACCACTTTGTCCCTTTGACGATGCGAGCGATGAGATTCCCTTCTCGCCTGGTTCCGGAATCAGAGAATAGAGGATTGGTAGAACCCTCTTGCTGCTTCTCAAAATCGCCTTCGATAAGGAATTCCTTCTCGCCTGGTTCCGGAGATTCCTTGAGAAGAAGGACGATGTTAGGGTATCAACACCCTGGATAGAGAAAGCAATTCTCTAAAAGGTCTCTGAATTCGAGAACGCACGGTGCGTTATGAAGAAGCCTCAGTCGAAGAAGCTAATTGATCGATTCTTGCGATCAGAAGGCAATTGATGGCTCCTTCCTCTGCAATCCGATGCCTCTCCCTTGTGCCCCTGACGGGCTATTTATAGGGAAAGTAAGGGTATAATCGTCCCTTTGAAGATATAGAAACAGATTGAACCGAATCTGTTTGAATCTGGAAAGTAGCCTTGCTGCGAGGCTATAATAGCTTCCGCGGAGCTAGAAAATGGCAAGTCGGTTGATCTATTTTGATCCTTTCCATATTATTGGGAGATCCTCCTTGATCCTCTTACTCGTTTCAAGAGAGTCAAGAGATTGTGGCAATCACCTGCCATATTTGAATCCTGATTGGATTTGATTTGTTTTGAATCCGATCTTATCAGGAGATTTGATTAGTCAAAGGTTGACCATAGCAGGCTGATGGCGGAGCTGCCCGCTTTGAGGCTCATAGCGGAGCTAGAGGCAATTCCTGGCGAAGTCCGAAAAGAGGGTCTTCGGCGAAGTCCGAAAAGAGGGTTTTCGGCGAAGCTATCAGTTAGCTTCCTGGCGGTGCTCTGGATGATGTTAGCCTCTCAAGCGAGGCTATCTCCTTGGGCTAATGTAATGCTAAATGCTAGCATTTTAGACCTGCTGAGGTCTGTTAGAAACAATCCGGGTTCACTGTTCTGCTTGCTGGATCAGTGGAGTCCAAACCGCTTCCTTGTCCCTTGGAGTTGGGTGAAAAACTGGTCTTCAGCTCGTCTGTCCCTTGTCTTTTGTAAATGTCAACAGTTTAGACATCGTTCGGACCAATGAGAATCTTGTCTTTTTTAAGTGTCAACAAGACCCCCTTCAAAGTTTTCGAGAGTCTGCAATAGCTCAGACTTCGAAACACTTTGAACTGCTGTGATGGTGGTGTGGAGTATGACGTCGCCATGATGGTTGAGTTCAGCTTCGCTTTCAATCCCGCTTTGGGGTGAATTTGCCGAAGAATTGCACTGGTTCGCGAGTAGCTTCGCGTCGGGGTAGCTCCGCATCTGGGCTTCCAAGAAATAAGTTCGCTTTGGAACTCCTGTTGCCTTTTCAAAGCCAACTGCCGTGGGGCGGTTACGAGGAGGATCATTCCTTCTTTTGCGCCAATCGAGAGAGATGTTCTCCGATTTGCACGTTTCCAAGGAGGATATTCCCTTTATTCAAGGCGCCATAAATGCCTTTTATGAGGGAGACGTTTTCTTCCCTTGTACGGTTCCAATGGAAACCGTCCCTGTTATCAAGGCGCAGTAAATGCCTTGAATGTGCTCGTGCTTCCACGCTTGAGGTGGTTGCGCTCAGGCCATGGGGCCTATAAATAGGACACTTGAGGTCCTCTGAAGAGAAATGCCTTGCCTTTCTTCTCTTCTCTTGGTTGTGAGAGATACTCAGATCTCTGAATTAGTGGGAAAGCCCACTCTGGTTGTCTAACCGGCCAAGGACCAGTAAGTCTTGATCATTCAAAGACTTCACTGTTTTTAGGGAATTCATCTCCCTTAATTTAGCTTTGGCAGCTCGCTTCAAGGATTAGCTTCCCTTGTTCATCATCTTGCAATTGGCTGCTGCAGAGAAGGATCTCATCATAGCTTTCTGTGAAGCTATCATCTTGATTTGATCAGAGAAAGATCACTGTATGTTAAGTCCGTTGCGCAGGCAGGACTTGGGACTTGGCTTCTTCAATAGTTGAGCCAGTCTTGCCATATTGGTGAGGTTGAGACTGTTCTTCACAAGATCAGTCTGACTTTGCCGTATAGGCGAGGCTAGGACTTGGCGTTTGCTGAGCCATCCCATGGTTGCTGTGCAGGTGGAGCTTATCCTCTGCTTAAGTCGGATTGCTTTGCCGCTGAAGAATCTGACTTAATGTTTTTGCAGCTCTTTCTGTGCTTAACTGCTAACTTGCTTCAATTTGCCTTGCAGCGAGCTATGCTTGTCAGTCTGGTGACTTGATGGAAGAAGCCATAAAATTGCCTTATGCTTCCCCGGTTGAAGCTTTACTTTTAAGCAGGAGGAACAATTCGGGGCAGCGGGTGCGCGTCCCAGAGGCTGTTGGCAGCCTCTTATCCGAGATGATTCGATCTGAGGTGAGGCTGGTTGCCGACTTTCAACTTTGGTGGCCTTCGTCGGGGACGATCCATTTCAGGGGAGTGGGCCTCACGCACGCGTCAGATCCGCGTCATCAAAACTAGTTCCCATTATATGGGATCTGACGTGTTGGCGGCGATAAGTTTTATTGCCAGGCTTCAACAAAATGGCCTGGTAAGATCCGCCATTTTGTGGAGAAAAATGACCGTGTCCCGGTGGCAGAACTGGTTAAGCCTTGTGCAGGAGGAAGGCCTTTCGTGTCCAGTTGATCTGGTCTGGAAGCAGATAAAACCGCTTGTATGCCTTTTATGCAAATGGCCTTGCTAGGCAACTATGTGTGTTGTATGAAACACAACTTTGATGTAATATCAATGTACCCTTGCTTTTAAATCAATGAAAGTTCTTTGTCTGATCATTTGATTTTTTGCTTGCTTTTGAGAGTTTGGCCATTGCTGGGCTGAACTGTATGCAGAATTAAGGACATTGTCCTTCCTTCGAATGATCTTTGCGAGACTGGCATGTCCCGCAAATAGCAGCCTCTTTGGCGGGCTAAGGTAGACTTCCTGGCGAAGTCTTGAAGGTTTGTGCGAAGCCCGCACTTTGCTCCTGCGCGGAGTTAACCCTTTAGTGGGGTTGAACCGTCGCACTTTGGGAAAGCGCCTCAGGCGCTTCGGGCACTGTTTCGAATTAATTCGAAACGGCGGCATGTGCCCTTTTTCGAGGCCTTGATTTAGGCGCTGACTGGCCTATAAAAGCCTGATCGGGCTGATCATGGGAGAGATCTCCTTTTTTCAGAGAAATTTCTGTCTTTTCCTCTCCTTCTTCCTCCTTTGCTTCAGAGTACTTCGAGAACTCTTGCAGTTCTTCAATGGCGCCCAAGAGACGAGCGGGTAAGGAAGTAGCGACTTCTGCAGTGGAGGCCCTCCTCCTCCGGTCATTGAACGACCAATCACTGGTAAGAGACTCCTTTCCAGATTAGGGATGATGGTCTTCTCTTTTTGGAGTCGGTGCTTGGCCATTAGGACGATCGAATATGATCTGTCCTTATCAGGGAACTCGTTTCCCTTAACTTCCCTATTTTGCTTGCACCAGGGAAGTAAGAACTGAACAGTTCTTCTCTCTGGGCTTCCATAAGAAGCCATTGCTTGGGCAATCTTCATCCTGTTGAGGAACAGGATATGGGTCGTGTGCCTTCAGTCATGGCCACGAAGGGTGACTGTTAACCATAACGTCCTTTTGATGACGTCAGCCCTTAGGGCTATGCCACTTCCTGCAAAGATGCAGTCTTACCTGTGAAGCGAAGCTTTTTATCAAAGCTATTATCCCCACTGTCCCTGCTTACTGGGCGAGGCTATGCCTTAGCGAATTTTTGTGTCTTCGCGTCGATTTGATTGGTGAACTAATCATAGTTCATTTTCTTTTTTGTTTTTGCAGTTCATTACGCCTCCGGCCTCCAGAACAGTCTATTTGGCGTAACCAGTCGAACAGGAAGCCTCAGCTTGCAGTTCCTTGGGCAGGCTTCCTTGTTCAGTGAGCCGAGCCCCCTTGTACGGGATACGCTCATTCAGAGTGGTGGCCCGCAGGCCATGCGGAGCATTTTGACTACGGCTCCGTTTGAAGATATCGACCGTCAGGCTTACAAAAAGCCTGACTTCATGTTCGGGGATGCTGCACCTGATCCCGATCGCCAGCTGCAAGCCGGCGAAGGCCAGTGGGTCTTCCAGTTGGATGGCGAGAGATTCTATCTCCCATCTACTAAGCGGCATTTCGCTTTGCCTTCCTTTGCGAGCGTGACTCAGGCTCGGAAGATGGCGTGGGGCGTGAGCCTAAATGCTGAGTCCGTCCATGTCGGGAGACTGTCGTATAAGTCCGGCTATTCAGGGGCGGGCTATCCTCGTAGCATAATAGGGCTATACCCTGGGAAGGTGGCGAGGGACCTTCCAGTAGGAGAGAATCCAGCTGCGGCGCCGACCTTTGGCACTCAGTTCTGCGAAGTTGACGGGAACTATCCCGCCACGGACTTCAGGGCTCCTGGTTGGGTCCACCCTCCTAGGTCATGGTGGGTGGAGTTGACCAATTATATCCTCAATCATTTTGAGGGGGAATTAGAGAGGTTGAACCTCTATGAGGCCGTCAGGGCGACCTGCTACGGCATTGAGATGAAGGTGGCGTGCTTCTACGCCATCCTAGAGTTGTACTGCCCGGCCTCGGGGACTTTCTTCACCCCAGTTGGTGAGTTGGGCATGGCCCTGCATGAGATGCAAGAGATCTCAGCTTTGCCCTTCGGGTCTCTTCCATATGAAGAATATTTTCCGTGCGACACGGAGTTGGCTCTCTTGGAGAAGCAAGAGCCTGCCTTGCTTGAGACATATCGGGAATTGATGTGCCACCTGCACATTTGTTCCAGTATCCACGCTGGTGGTAAGGGCAGCTCGAAGAGCTTGAAGAGCTGGGGGAGCTACTTGTTCCCGACATGACTAGTGTGCCCGAGGCAGCTCATTGCGGAGTTGCTGAAGAAGACATCTTGGCGAGGATGGAGGTGCGCGCTGAAAAGGACATCGTCGTGACCGAAGATGATGGTCCTTTCGAGAAGGGTGATGTTCTTCGGAGCTTTCACCATCAGGCCCGTCGGCCTATGTCTCGCAAGGCGCTGCTGGCTGGCTTCTTAACCATCTGGTTAAAGAAGTGTGTCGTACCTTCTTCTTCGGGTGACATTGTTCACCCAAATGTGCTGCTGCCTGCCGTCCGCTTGGTCCATGGCCACCGTCTGGGTCTCCTCCCGGCCATGGTGTGTTGTATTCAGAGGGGCCTTCGTATACTGACGGAGGCTTTCTGCAGGCCGATGGCGTCAAGGCGGGGGAAGGGTGCCGTCCTGCCTTGTGACGGGCCCAATCCTAGGGTAGGTTTACCGTACACCTACTTGATGGCGTGGTTCGCCTTACACTGCCCCGGTTTGATTGGAGCTGGGGAAGATCCACCTCAGGGTGTTCAAACGGCGCTTCTCCGTCGTTTTGAAGGCTGTCTGTGGCAGAAAACTTATGTGGCCGAGGCCCGTAAGTTAGTGCGTCGCTATGACGCTTATAGCCTGTTCCGTTGCTTTCCTCGCCTGCGGAGTGCAGGATACAACGAGGAATTCCATGATGTGGAATCAGGTCGGTCCCCCATGAGTCGGGTGTTTTCGAGTGGCTGGTCTGTATCCGCCCTCGCATTTGCTGTACCGGAGTGGGGATACCTGCTACATGGAGCCCTACATCCCGAGCCGGTTCGCCCGCCAATTTGGGTATGACCAGTTGTATGTGGGCAACCCGAATCCGGACCTGGCTTTCATGGGGAGCCTCATTGATGGGGCTCGTGCTTGGCGGTTCTTTACCGCGGATGACACTGGAGCGTGGCTACGCACGCCGTCAAGGGATCCCGGCCTATGGACGACCCTGTGTTTCTGCCAATGGTATGCAGCTTCGAACTCCACGCCTCCTGGATTCAAAGTCAATAGTTCAGGTGTGAAGTTGATTTCCCATCGGCTGAGGCAGAAGGCTTCTGATAAGATGGAGGGCAAACGAGTCCGTGTTCCTGGCATAGAGGAGTTCATCGCTGTGGATGATAGCGAGGCTTCTGATGCAGAGAGCCCGTGCTTCGAGGCAGAGACAAGGCCCGATGCCCCCGAAGCTGGTGCTCGTGAAGCCGGCTCTGGTGTAGTGGGGGCAGCTCTCCCACAGCATGTGGAAGAAGTGGAGGAAGAGGACTCTGAGGTCCACTTCAAAAGGAAGCGTGGGAGTGGATCCCGTAGGAAGTCGTCGGCGAAGAAGCCCCGTCGCCAAACTCCTACCATTGTGGTGGAGGGTGAGCCCTCTGCTGCGCCTCCTTCTGCTGCTCCATTAGTGGCTGAGCCGTCGGTTGATGAACCGACTACTGGTAAGATTGGACCCATCTAATATGCCTTCAGCGCGCTTTACATGACTCATCATTTGCTTTTTGTTGCAGGAGCTGAGGCAGTTGGAGAGCAAGGGGAGCACTACGATCCCCTGTTCACTTATGGAAGTGCAGGCGGGTTCCTTTGCTCGCTCGGAGGAGTCCGGAGGTGATGCGGCCGATATTGGCCCTTCGGGCGCTGGGACTTCTAAAGGAAGTCCTATGGCATCCAGCTCTGCCGGGTGGTCTGCGGAGGAATCGGCGAGTGGCCCGCTATCCGCGTTGAGTCGGGTAAGAACTTTCCGATGGGACCCTTGGATTCTGATGCGGCTGACGATGTGACATCGGCCTTCGGTAAGACTAAGGTCTCTTGGTCCTCGCCTGTTTGCTGCGTCTCCTTTTTGACCTTGGTTTCGTTGCAGGTATTCGTCCCCAAGGTGCATCAGCTTCGAAAGAAGCGGAGGGTTTTCCTGAAGGGTCAAAGGGCGATATGAGCGCTTCGACCGGGGCAGACGCAGCTGTGTTAGACGCGCTGTATGGCGACCTGCCTTTTTATCAGCCCAAATCAGCGGAGGGCCCTGAGGTTGAAGAGGCGGCAGTCCCGGAGGTACCCCCACTTCCAGTCATATCAACGAGTGGGGTGCAGACTGTCTTGCCGAATACGGCATTGAGGGTGATTGTGAGCCCTACCTCCCCGACGCTGGTAGTTGAGCCTGCTGCTCAGGAGGCGGTGGCCAGTCCTACCTCCGCGGTGGCTGGCGTGCTGGTGTCGCTGAGCACTCCGCCGAGGTCTCCTTTGGCTTGCCCTGCTGCAGTCGATGTTCCCGCTTCTTCTTCTGCGGCGGTGTCGACTAGGTTGGTAGATTGCTCCGAGGTTGTCTCAAGGGTTGATGAAGCTGAGAATGACTTCATCGGTAATCTGGTTGACAGCTTCTATAATAGTTTGGAGCAGACTATCGGTCTAGTCTTGAAGGGCTCGCCTGTGCCATTTTCGAAGCTGAAGATGGTTCTCTCCCGTGGCATTGAGTGTATCCGGGACTTTGAGGGGTACCATCAAGCTACTGCTCTGGAGCTCTTGGTGGATGACCTTGAGAAGGACGTGGGGAATGGCGCCATTTCCATCGATCCGATGCAGCGTCTTTGGCTGATGAACGGCTCGCACGTCTTGTCGCCCAGAAGCGCGAGGCTCAGCTCGCTGCTCAAGAGGCTGTTGAGGCTATCTCCTCTGACTTGAGGTCCTTGGAGGCAGAGGAAGCAGAGGTTGGGAGTGCAATTGATGCTTCCAACAGTGCTCTTCTTGACGCTGAAGATAAGATCAAGAGGGCTGAAGAGATGATCCGAAAGGCAAATCTCCTCTTGTCCAAAGCTACGCAGATGCGTCATGAAGAGTCTGCGCGGCTTAAGCAGCTCAGGGCTCGAAGTGAGGAGCTGGCGGAGCAGAAGTCATCACAGAGGGCGACTTTGGGCGGAGACCGAGGCTCGTCTGGCTCAGGCAGTGGACTTTGATGAGGCGGAGCTAAGATCACAGGCGCTGGCCCAGGCTGAAGATGACAGGAGGACGCGGCTAGCTTCGCTCGGAGATCGGATCCGATCTTATCATGTACGCCTATAGGCTCCTCCATGTATCCCATCCTTCTGAATTAATAGAAAGATTTTTCTTTTGTCGTCTGTTGTTGTTTGGATAATGAGGCATGGCTGTCTGTTGGTTCAGAGGTCGCAATGACATAACCAATTGAGATGTTGTCAGTCTCGAAGTCAGCCCTTTGCGGGGCTAAAAAGGGAGATACTTGCCTTTTGTAAATGTCAGCAAGCATCGAGATTGAGACTTAGCTGTCAGCTGGTTCAGAGGTCGCAATGACATAACCAATTGGGACGCCGCTAAGCTCAATGGTAGATGAGGCTTGGCTATCTGCCAGTTCAGAGGTCGCAATGACATAACTGGTTGAGAAGCCACCAAGCTTCGATCGATAGGTGATACTCGTCTTTTGTAAATGTCAACGAGTATCGAGACCTGTCTTTTGTAAATGTCAACAGGGCTCGGGATTGAGACTTAGTTGTCTACTGGTTCAGAGGTCGCAATGACGTAACCAATTGAGACACCACTAAGTTCAATGATAGATGAAACTTGGCTATCTGCCAGTTCAGAGGTCGCAATGACATAACTGGTTGAGAAGCCACCAAGCTTCGATCGATAGGTGATACTCGTCTTTTGTAAATGTCAACGAGTATCGAGACCTGTCTTTTGTAAATGTCAACAGGGCTCGGGATTGAGACTTAGTTGTCTACTGGTTCAGAGGTCGCAATGACGTAACCAATTGAGACACCACTAAGTTCAATGATAGATGAAACTTGGCTATCTGCCAGTTCAGAGGTCGCAATGACATAACTGGTTGAGAAGCCACCAAGCTTCAATCAATAGGTGATACTCGTCTTTTGTAAATGTCAACGAGTATCGAGACCTGTCTTTTGTAAATGTCAACAGGGCTCGGGATTGAGACTTAGTTGTCTACTGGTTCAGAGGTCGCAATGACATAACCAATTGAGACGCCACTAAGCTCAATAGCAATGGAGTTTGGGAATAATCTCGTTTTCACGGGGAGAGACGAGGGAATCGCTGTCATAGGTTTAGTGTTAACGTAACAGCGGAATATATGTGGTCCTACCATTCTATGGATGAGAATTGGTAAGTGATTTTGGAGGTCTCATTTTCTCGGAGAGAAACGAGGGGATTGCTGCCATAGGTTTAATGTTAACGTAACAGCGGAATATATGTGGTCCTACCATTCTATGGATGAGAATTGGTAGGTGATTCTGGAGAGGGAATCAAGTGGAACAGGTCCCTCGGGATTTTGAGCAAACCCCCAGCTATCAATAGGTTTGATATGTTTGGAGAAAGAGAAAGGCTCTCTTTGTGCGCATTCCGGACGCGCGGATCTCGATCAGAGGTGTAATGTTAACCTGATCGAGAGCAAGATCCTTGATTAAGGATAATACTTCTTTAAGAATTTGCCATTGATCGGCATCATGAGGAGGTCGCCATCTGCAGTTGTAAGGCGGTATGCTCCGTTTGAATAGACTGTCTCTATCACAAACGGTCCTTCCCATTTAGGCTGAAATTTGCCTTTGGTCTTGTGCGTCATAATCATCGGTCGTCTGACGCTAAGACTAAGTCTCCTTTCTGGAAGACTCTCTGTTTGACCTTCTTATTGAAGGCTTTTGACATCCGAGCTTGATATAGCTCGATGTGTTGTTGAGCTTGCAGCCGCTTCTCGTCCAGGGCTTCGAGCTCTTGAAGACGCAGGCGATCATTGTCTTCTGATGTCATCTTAGTAGTCAAGGCTACCCGCAATGATGGCACCTGGATTTCCAATGGGATGACCGCTTCGCACCCATATACCAGGAGAAAGGCGTATTGCCTGTCGGTGTCCGAACCGTAGTCCGGTAGGCCCAAAGGCATTCACCGAGCTTTTCGTCCCAATCTCGCTTGTTCGAGGAGACAAACTTCTTGAGCAACTTGATGATTGTCTTGTTAAATGCTTCTGCTAAACCGTTGGCGGCAGGATTGTAAGCTGTCGAAGCCATATTCTGAATTCGGTATTTATCGCAGAACCGATAGAATCCTTGGCTTATGAATTGAGGACCATTGTCATGGATGATCCGCCTGGGGACACCAAATCGATGGATGACATGGTGTTTGATGAAGCTAACCAGATTGGAGGTTTTAACTTCGGCCAACGGTGTGGCCTCTGCCCATTTTGAGAAGTAATCGGTTATTGCCAGGATAAACCGGTGACCTCTTGCCGAAGAGGGGCTAATTGGCCCTACGACATCGATTCCCCATGCTTCAAATGGCCATGAAGCAACAGTAGGGTGGAGCAACTCCGAAGGTTGGTGTATGAAGTCTGCATGGACCTGGCACGCCTTACACCTTCGTGCATACTGGGTGGCATCGGCCATCATGGTCGGCCAGTAGTACCAAGTCTGTGCAGCCTGTCTTTAAGCTTTGGACCCGGCTGGTGAGCTCCGCAAATGCCATCATGTGCTTCTTTAAGCGCTTCCTGTGCCTCTGAATGAGAGAGACAACGGAGGAGACACCGTCATATGAACGACGGTAGAGTGTCTTCAAAGTGGGATCATAGTAGAAATGGAGCGACCTTCGTCTGATGGACGCTGCTTCTTTGGGATCGTCTGGAAGCAGACCGTGCAGAGAGTAGTCAATGAGAGGGAAGCGCCAATCCCTCGGCTCAAGACCCACGGAGACATTATAGACTTCTTGGATCCTTAGTATGTGCTTGGAGCATACAAGATGTCGGGTTGCGACTGTGAGGTGATACTCGGTGTCGGCCGGTAAGGCTAGCGTTGTCGCTAATGCAGCGAGAGCATCCGCCTTGGTATTTTGAGATCGGGACACATGCCCAATGTAGAAGCCTTCAAATAAGCTAGCCAATTCGATGGCTGTATGATAATAAGGCATCAAGTCTTCATGACGGACCTCGTATTCGCCTTTAACCTGATTTATGATCAGCTTTGAATCGCCATAAGCTTCAAGGTAGCGTACCCCCATTCCATGGGCGAGCTGGAGGCCAATGAGCAGAGCATTGTATTCCGCTACATTATTAGAGCATGATTCTGTCAAGGAGAATGCTCTGGGAAGGATATGATCCTGTGGGGAGATAACACAACCCCCACTCCGGCAATAATCTTTCCTTTGGGGCCCATCCGCGATGCTCCATCAAAGAACATCTGCCACACTTCCTCTACTGAGGTTGCATTAGACTCGAAGACTTCATCAGGGATGTCTTCGTGAAGCTTTGAATGTTCCGGGACTGGATGCGCAGCCAAGAACTCTGCAAGGGCTTGACCTTTAACTGCCTTCTGAGGAGTAAAGGTCATGTCGTATTGAGACAACAGAAGTGCCCATTTAGCCAATCTTGAATTCAGCGACCCTGGCTTCGTCATGAGAAGTCGTAAAGGGTTCACTCTGGAGATGACATGTATGGTTTGGCCAACCAATAATGTCGTGTCTTCTGGACAGCGAAGACGAGAGCTAAACACTCTTTCTCAATAGGATTGTAGCGAGATTCCGCTCCTATGAGAGTCCTGCTCAGATAATAAATGGCCTGCTCATGGCCATTGTCATCCTTCTGAGCGAGGAGGGCGCCGAGGGAATAATCCAGAGCTTTTACATAAAGCAAGAATGTTTTCCCTGATGTAGGGCCACTAAGACCGGAGGTTTTGTGAGATACCTCTTAATATCTTCATAAGCTTCTTGACAAGCTCGATCCCATATGAAGGCAGTACCCTTCTTCATGAGACGGGTGAACGGTTGGCAGCGGCCCGAAAGATTTGCTATGAATCTTCTGATGTAGGCTAATCTGCCTTGCAAGCCTCGGAGCTCTTTGAGGTTCCTTGGTGGATGCATGTCCTGGATGGCTTTGACTTTGTCTGGGTCCAGATGGATCCCTTTTGATGTGACAATGAACCCAAGGAATTTGCCACTAGACACTCCCAAGAAGGATTTTGTCGGGTTCATTTTCAGCTGATGAGCCCGCATTATGTCGAACATCGTTCTCAGATCGCGAAGATGTTCATTTTTGCTGCGGCTTTTGACGGCAATGTCGTCAACATAGCACTCCACCGTCTTTCGGAGATGGTCGCGGAAGATCATGCTCATCGCCCGTTGGTAGGTTGCTCCGGCGTTCTTCAGTCCGAAGGGCATTACAGTGTAGCAATATACCCCCAGTGGCGTTCGGAAAGAAGTATGCTTCTCGTCATCGGGATACATCTTGATCTGGTTGTACCCTGAGAAGCCGTCCATGAAAGACATCCTCTCGAACCCGCATGTGTTGTCGATCATGACATCGGTGATCGGCAGTGGGAATTCATCTTTGGGACAGGCCGTATTGAGATCACGGTAGTCGATGCAGATTCGTATTTTCCCATTTTTCTTGAGGACGGGACTATGTTAGCCACCCAATCTGGATGTTGTTCCTCCCGGATGAAGCCACAAGCAATGAGCTTATGAACTTCGGCTTCAATAGCCTCCATGATGTTTGGGCGGAACCGACGTTGTTGCTGCTTGACTGGCTTAACGTCGGGCTTGATGTTTAGACGGTGCATAGCGACCTGTGGATCAAGTCCAGGCATGTCTTCATAGCTCCAGGCGAAGACATCTATATACTCTTTTACGAGCATTATCAATTCTTCCTTTTCGATAAGTGATAAGCTTTCACTTATGAAAATAGGCTTAGGGTGATCTTGACTGCCTAAGTTGACTTGGATCACCTTGTCTTCGGTAGGTGGCTCGCGTAGCTCAAACCGCTTTTCCCATTGAAAGCTCAATTGCTGGGCCCATGATTCCTCATTGGCAACCTCTGCGGGTTTCCAACTGACTGCTTGAAGTCATGAGGCTTTCGAATATTCCTCCTATGCTGACATCAGAGTCCCATTCGGAGGATGAGGTCGACTGTGATGGGATCGATCCGTCGCCTTGACCTGAACTGTTGTTGATGACGTGGGTGTAACATACCCTAACCCCCTGCGTGTACTATCATAGTAATTTGCAGGTTTTCCTCTTGGACGGAGTTACGCATCAAGCCGCGTCTTCCTTTTCCGAAGTTTAGGCCCGCTCCCTGCTTCAGGTTGTAGCCCATCTTTTTCATAATATGGCGCGCTGATGGCGCGTAATGGAAGAACTGTGGAACTTCTGAGTCCGAGCTTGAGTCTGTAGTTGAGAATCTCCCTGGCCGGGCTCTGCCGAAGATTATTGGCGACTGACCTTGCTTGGACGGAGGGACTACCAGCGTGGCCCCTTCTATAACCTCCACAGATGTAGTGGCCGAACTTGGCTCATGTACGGGCATGCGAAGAGGGTCATCCATAATGGATTTAATCGACTCGATGCTCGCAGGATAATCAAAAGAAATATTATCATTAATTATCCATTCGCCTTCCTCATAAGAAGGGATCTCACATCGGGGATCATTAAAGCATGCTACAATTGGCTCGCCAATCGGAATGGCCGGCGTGCCTGTTTCAGATTCCGAATCTGCCTCATTGCCACTTTCATCATCGTCTGGCAATGGTTCTCCCGGCGTTCCACTAGCCTCTTGATATAGGAGGGCATCAGTGAAGTAGTTTTCCACCCCTTAAAGGGTTGCTTTTCAGCGAAGACAGTTCGTACTGTCGCATCATCCTCAACATACTTGAAGCACTGATGGAGAGTGGACGGAACGATCCAGTTGGCATGGATCCAAGGTCGTCCTAGTAGCAGGTTGTATGATGTGTCAGCATCAATGACATAGCACGTCACCTCTGACTTCAGGCTTCCGATTCTGCAGCGGAGCCGAATCTTTCCAAGCGGATGGCTGCTCCCGGCGTTGAAACCATATATTGTAGTGGTGGTTGCAGACAACCTGTACAGCGGTATGCCGAGGAAGTAGAGGAGCCTTTGGGGATGATGCTGAGAGCAACCCCGGATCGACTTGTACTCTTTCAATGCAGGTTGAACCGATATATCCGTTAGTACAGGGGTCGATCATGCTTGTTGTCTTTGAGAAGCATATCTTCGCCGTGAGGTAATGGCAGGTACCTTTGACTGCGCGTGATGGCACTCTGAGCAGGGAGGCTGCATCTCATCACCAGGGATCTCAGGCATGCATGTCAGAAAGGACTCTGAGTGGCTAGCGCATCTCTGAGCGCCTCTCTCGTCTCTTTAGAGAGACGAAGAAGCTCGTGTATTGTGATACGAGCCGGGATATTGGCTAAGTGGGCCAATATATCAAAGCGAAAGGGCGTGGCTAACCCTTGCCTGGCGGTTTCTTCAACACATGTCGAATCGCACCTCCTTAGGCTTCTCCTTCCCTTTGGCTGGAATTGGAGTGGATGTCGGCATTGGTACTGATGTCGTTAGCTGCTGTATCTCGTCAGTAGGCTTGTCATATTGCCTTAGGTATGACTTTCCAGACCGGGTGCCCGTCTGTTGAGGCGCATCTGCTGCGCCGCACAGGCATGCTTTTCTTCTTCAGAATCGCTGAGGAAGCCGAAGTAAGATTACCATCGTCTGGTAGGACAGAGATAACATTGCAGGATTTGCCCTTTCTGCTGGAGTCCTTCGACGTCTGCTGTACGTCTTGATGAGGTCGGGGTGTATCCACATAACTTCCCCTGTCTCCAATGTCAAAGGGACGAGACCCTTATTGTTTTGAGTCGTGGCTGGAGGATGCTTGATTTCCAACCGTGGCGCCGGGGCTGAGTAGGTCTCGCCAGGAACCATGACCTTCTGGGCAGTGCCGAACTCAAGAGTCACCATATTGGCAGTGACTTTCTTCTGTTCCGTCTTCAGTGTGAGGACTCCCGGCGTCGACCAAGGCTTGATTTCTATCCTTAAGAACATAGCACTTGTCGGTAGGATGGTGGATCATCCTGTGGTAGAGGCAGTATTTAGGGTCATTTGTGCGCCCTACCTCATTAGGACGCCGAGCATCTGGCAGCTTCATCTTATTCCCTTTATGGAGCAGATGGAATATTGTGACCACCTGGTCATCTCTGAGGAGTACTGCTTCGGAGGAAACTTGGGCTCTTGGCTGTTGACGCCGCTCTTCTTGGCCTTTGGCTGTGGTGTCCCCGGTCAGCTCGACGGACATAATTTCCTTCCCTTAGCTTGGGAGACTGCGGGAGATCGCTACGCCTTTGTTGTTCGTGCCCCATTTGCTCTAGGGGCGGATGGCTCGACTTCTTAGCCGATTCTCGGCTATCTCGGCTTGTTCGACCAATTCCTTCCAAGTATGGGCCTTGACAGCCCCCATGCGAACTTCTACTTGATCCAAGAAGTTTGTCTGCATGTTTGTAAAAGCATGGGTAAAGGCATCCCTGCTGGGCACATCAGAGATAGATTTTCTGAACGCTCAATGTATTCACGGACAGATTCGCCTTTCCCTCTCACAGTGGAAAGAGCTTATCCATGGTCACTTCGGTATCGTCCTCATAGAAGCGAGAGAGGACCGGGTTTCCAGGTCGATCCAGGATTGATAGAGCCCGGGGGAAGACTGCGAAACCAGTCAAACGCCACCCCTTTCAAGGGGCCGATGAACAACCTAGCCATGATGGCGTCGTTGTTTAGAACATTACCGGTCTGAGACCGGAAATAGTAGATGTGCTGATTGGGCGAGCTCTTTACCATCATACGTGTGCAACGTTGGTGGTTTGAACTTTGGCGGATATGGCACTGAATCCCATTCCAGTGTAGGGACGGACTACCCCCACTTTCTTCAATTCATCCTTTTGCGCCAGGGATGAAATTTGAGCTTGAAGGCCTTTAAG